>JADBJO010016161.1:0-12500 GCA_016801955.1 Conus betulinus | reverse complement strand
CTCCAACTCTCTGTCTCTCTCACTGTTTCTCTCTCTCTCTACTTCTCTCTCTCTCTCTCTCTCCTCTCTCAGATCTCTCTCTCTCTCTCTCTCTCTCTCTCTCTCTCTCTCTCTCTCCTCTCTCTCTCTCCCCCCCCCCCCCCAAAGGAGCTAGATAAGGAGTGACGAGATTAAATATGTTAACATAGGAAACGTGTGAGTGTGATAGGTGACGTTCCATTAACAATACAAGTCGTGTGCGCGAGATCTGGATTCTTCTAGGGAGATGCAGAATGGGAAGGAGCGCTCGGAGGTTTGGGCAGTGTTGGGTTTAAAGAAAAAAAAAAAGTGCAAAAATCGGGTAAGGAAGGATTCAGTGATTGATGGACTCAATTTTTCAAGCGTCGGGCTTTTCTTGAGAGAGAGAGAGAGAGAGAGAGAGAGAGAGAGAGAGAGAGAGAGAGAGAGAGAGAGGCAGACAGAGATATGGATACATTCACATAAACTCGAAGACACACACACACACACCACACACACACACACACACACACACACATATATATATATATATATATATCTATATATATATATATATAATATATATATATATAATATAATGTATTCGATTATAAAACAAACTTGCTCTTATGTCTCAAGCACACACTGTTAGTTAAACAGAATTAAGTGCCACTGCAGATATCAATGTTTACCCTCCCCCTATTTCCTTCACTCTAAGACATAAGAGCAAGTTTTGTTTTATAATTGAATATTTCGTGCAGTTTTTGCAACACTAAGCTGCTCTGTAAGTTGCTAGAATGGTGCTCGGTTACTTATCCTTGGAATTTATTAGTCAAATATAATTTAGTCCCTTCCGAATTCATTCCAAGAACTGGCCCTCAGCACTTAGGTCTTAAGAGGTTATCTTTTTATGTTTTCTATTTTTCACTAGAGAATGTAGCTTTTTTTTTTCTTTCATGGTTTTCTTTTGCTTCTTAGGTGGCGCCTTTGTTTTTTTTTTTTTTTTTTTTGAAAACGCAACAAACATATTATAGTATTGCACACCGGCCTTTTTTTTTCTGGGTTAGCATTCTTCTTAAAACCGAAAAAGGCAGAGGAGTTAAGTTAAGGTCTACCACTTTCTGCGGTCACTGTGGAGAATTCAGGTTTCGAAATACCGGTTTCTCTGACCAGGAGTTATATGTTAGCGAATTTGCTCCCCATTGGAGAGTGTCTCCTCCTTGGAGACTATAAGCTTGTTGAAGACTCATTTGAGAAGCATGTATTATTCCCCACTCACCTTCACAAGCATATACTGTTAGTTAAACATAATTAAGTGTCACTGCAGATATCAATGCTTACCTCCCCCTATTTTCTTCACTCTAAGACATAAGAGCAAGTTTTGTTTTATAATTGAATAGTTTCTGCAAACTTTGCAACACCAAGCTGCTCTGTAAGTTGCTGGAATGGTGCCTGGTCACTTATCCTTGGAATTTATTAGAGAGAGAGAGAGATGGGCTCGGTTACTTCTCCTTGGAATTCATTAATTTATTATATATATATATATATCTATATATAATATATTATATATATATATATATATATATATATCAGTTTGTTCTGCACAATTCTTAGCCGCTGACAATGATTGGGTTATTGAACAGCAGAGCTGACCACTCAAGACTGTTCCGTATCTTTTGATCTCCCTTGCATCCTTAAATGGATCCTCAAGCATAGGCTCAAGATTGTCCCTTACATTTTATACTGTTTGCGTAATGTTTTTAGTTTTCAACAACTTTTTTTTTTTTTTCCTCTCCAAACTTTCGTTTTTGTTTAATTCTACTACCTTTCGCTGGCTGCTTTGGGGGTGCTGTTGCATTCCTTGTTCGAAACCTTTGGTGGTCGGAACACCACAGAATTATGGACTGTGGTGTGTCTCTATCTGACGCCAAGAGCACAGACACAATCAGCCATCTCTCCCTGATGAGTCCGATCCAGCGGACGAAAGGCCTCGGAGCAGGCGGACGAAAGGCCTCGGAGGCAGGCGACATATATATATATATATATATATATATATATATATATATATATATATATATATATATATATATGTCTTCTGGAGGGATTGCGATAGTTTCCCTCAGGCAGCGCAGCTAGTGAAGGGGTTTTCATATTTATGATATACATTTTCCCATTTATTTCATCTTCATTTTTTTTTTTTTCCCCTCTCAATTTCTAATCTTTGCCAAATCATTACTATAATGATGGAAGAATTGTTAACCTGCTGCTTGTTTTCCCCCCCACTACTTGATTGTTCAGCATTATATATATATATATATATATATATATATATATATAGATATATATATATATATATATATATATATATATATATATATATATATAAGTTTAAAGATATGGTGGCTTTTTAATCTCCTTTTTAATCATATTTTTAAACTTATGTCGCTCCCTTCCCGGTTGAGCGTTTTTTAGAGTTCTTGCTGGCTGAAGAAAAATGAATTATGGCACAGAAAATAAAGAAGTGGAATACAGTTTCTATTTTCAAAACATAATCCGTGACTGTCGGAGCTGATTCAACAAGAGATTATGTTGACTGCTCTTGCTGTTGACTAATCACTTAAAGGGGTAAATACCAACCAAATCTGGCATTTTAAACATTGAATGACAGGAGGAAAATCAGATTCATAAATCGATTGGGTTTTTTCTCTTTTCCTTAAAGTAAAGCAGCAATTTGAGAGAGAGAGAGAGAGAGAGAGAGAGAGAGAGAGAGAGAGAGAGAGAGAGGAGAGAGAGCTCTAGAGGAGAGACATAGAGTGAGAGTGACCCTGATTGAGAGAGAGAGAGGAGAGAGAGGAGAGAGAGAGGAGAGAGAGAGAGAGAGAGAGGAGAGAGAGAGAGAGAGCACACAGCGGCATATTTTGATCTGGTTATAATTATTTTCTCCATCATTAGCAGGCTCCACAAAATGTTGTGGCTCGATTTCGTAGCGCAGTCGCCCTTCTCTCCTCAAATCTTCTAACAGGTTTTCTCCTCGACTCAAATTGAGCTCGAAGCACTAAAGTTAATATGGAGAATGCTCTGCGAAATGTCAAAGGAAACATGGCTAACTCTGGGTAATTTTCTAACAAATTGAATTATATTTGACGGCCAACTCTAGTCCTTCCAAGGCCATGGGGCTTCTGTAACACACCATTATGTGTGGTGTGTGTGTGTGTGTGGTGTGTGTGTGTGTGTGTGTGTGTGTGTGTGTTGTGTGTGTGTGTGTGTGTTGTCCTTCAGTTTAACGTCTATCCACATAGTGATATTAGACGGGGGGTAGAAACGGGTGGGGGGGGGATCTGTAGGAGGAGGAGGGGGAGGGGGACCGTATTGTGTGTGTATGTATTTATATCTCTTTGATAAGTGGGAGGTAAAACAAGTCAGAAAAAATTAGCATTAACAAAAATCACAATCAACTAGTCTATAACAAATGCCCCCCCCCCCCCCCCCCCCCACCCCCCCCACGCCCCACACCCCAACCCTGATCATGCAACGCTCGCTCGGTCGTCGCGCGCTATATGAACGTCGCATCGAGTCACTCTCTCTCGCGCGCTAGTTCACAAATGCGCCGCATGGCCCTCTCTCTCCTCTCTCTCAACTCCTCTCTCTCCTCTCTCTCTCTCTCTCTCTCTCTCTCTCCTCTCTCTCTCTCTAACAGACTCACACAGATGCATATATTTAACATATATGGTCATCGACCGCGTCGTGCGAGTTCCGCGGGTGTGCGTGCGTGCGTGTGTGCGCGCGGGTGTGTGCATGCGTGCGTGCGTGCGCGCGTGCGCGCGGGTGCTTTTTCGAGTGCGTGTGCGCGAGCGCGGCTCTTTCGCTCGCCCGAGCGTGCGCGCGCATGCGCGAGCACACACACATAGAGCAGGTGCAGAGCACACACATTTAAGACCTGCAGACACGTGCAATCCGAGGCGCTTGTAATTGTTCTTACAGACACACACCTCATGGCACTCAGTAGTCATCTCAAACTACGAAGCTGTTGTTGTCCTTTGAGTTTTTTCATCATTCGTCTCATAAAAAGAAAAAGGTAAGGGGAAAAAAACCCAATGATGATTATCGGTGATATGTAGTAAAAAAAAAAAAAAACAAAAAAAAAAAAAAAGGAAAGGGGGAAAAAAAGGGGAAAAAGTGAACTTGCACCACCAACCGTTTTGTGATTTTGTGATAAATTGTGATTTTTTTGAGTTGTTGAGTGCTGTCAGATTTTTTTTTTTTTGTTTTGTTTTTTTTGTTTTTTTTTTTTTTTTCTCCTGTAAAATTCGAATTTCAGATAAATGTTTGCCTTTCTCTCCTTCGAACTGCACACATAGTCGCATACGATGGTCTGAGGAAAGTATTTTTTTTAGTGTCAGAACTGTTTTTTGTGATTTATTTTTTTACTTTGTTTGTTTGTCCATGTGCGATATAGGGTAAACACGTCTAGTATGTTAAACAGACGTGAATTTTTTGAGATTGTTTCCTTTTTTGTGGTAAGAAGTGGTTCGATCCTTTTATTATACCCAGACAATTGAAAGAACAAAACGAAGGTTGAAGTATGTAGCAATGAATATTGCCAAAGTGCTCTGATAAAGAGAAAGAGTAAGACAAATGAGTAATATATAACGATAACTCATCACTTAACTACTGCCAGGGCTTAGGAAATCTTCAGAAAAGAAGAGATGTATTTCAGTTTTCTTCGTCAGAAAAAATCATTTCTATCTACTTACTACAGGACCACTCCTCACTTCAGTCCAAAAATATATCGTCAAGTTAGAGCAGAATGGGGTTATGAATGCATTTCTTTCGCATCGAATAATAGTAAATATAGAGGAGGTGGCTATTCTGTTAAATAACAACTTTGAATTTAAGTATAAGAAAGACAGTAAAAGATGAAAAAGGGCCAATTTATTATAATATTAGTGCTAACACACTACGGAAAAAAGATATTTTATTGGTTGGGTAACATTTTATGGACCAAATAGGGACACCAACCATCTTTCCTATGCAGAATTACACAAAAGAATAGAAAATTTCGGGATCCCTAACATAATCGTAGCCGGGATTGGATGGAACCTTGTTATTAATCCAAACCTTGACTACCATAATTATAAAAATATCCAACAATCCTAAAGTCTCAGGAGAAAGTCATTGATGATATGATGTTAAAACTTGGAACTTGTTGATATTTGGGAGAGAACTTCAACCCTGAGCTCACAAGATACACATGGAGAAGACTCAATCCCCCCAAAACAAAGGCCGTTTAGATTTTTTTTCCTTGTGTCCCGATTCGCCCTGTGATCACATATGTTAAGGAAGGAGCTGGACATTTTATATGGACATACACAGAAGTGATCACTCTCTTGTTTGGTATCAGTCTGAAATTAAAAGCAGAAGTAAGACAGAGAAGTCTTTGGAAATTTAATTCATCTTTACTGAAAAATACTTCTTATATTGAACTTGTTAAAGAAACTATCAAGAAAACTCTAAAGAGCAGTACGCAGCTTTACCATACGATAAACCACGATCGACATAACATAGAGCAATTCATTTCCTAGTGACCCAAATTCAATTTACTAACTACTATCGCTGATCAGATGTCTGTTCCTCGATGTACTACTTATGGAGGATAAGAGCTCAGACCATATCGTATATTATAAAGAGAAAGAAAAAGGTGGATGATACAGAATACAACAGTTAGAAAAAAGCATTGTAGAATCTAGAAAAAAAACTCACCCTTTAAACCTGTAGAACTAGAAAACAACTCAACTTACCGTACCCTAAGCGAATCTGATTTAAAGGCACTAAATAGAAAAGAGGAGAGTTGAGTGAAATTAGAAAAAAGAAGATAGACGGTATAATTCTTCGATCAAAAGCTAGATGGGCGTCACACAGGGTGAAAAAAAACAACGAAATATTTTCTTTTCTTTGAGAAAAGAGGCATTTTTTTTTAGCAAACAAATGACGAAACTTGTGAACAAAACGAGGGGAAAATACTTCATCTTGAAACAGATGATCTACTTTAAAGAACGAAACGAGAAATTTTTATCAAACACTATACAAGGACCAAAAACAAAACACACAGAAGATATTCCTTATGGAAGATTACGTTCATAATTTGCCTAGGTTATCAAAAACAGAATCTGATAAGTTAGAAGGACCCCATACCATTACATTCGAAAGAAGCGTCAAAAGCTCTAAAATTAATGCAAAATGACAAAAGTCCAGGTACAGATGTGGATGACCAGTTAATTTTTTTTTTTTTTTTTTTTCAAATTCTTCTGGAAACAGTTAGGCAATTTTGTAGTTCGTTCCTTAAATGAAGGGTTCTTTAGAGGCGAAATGTCCGTTACACAGAAAGAAGGAATCATAATTTGTCTACCGAAGGGAGATATAAACCCAAAGAATACCTTAAGAACTGGAGACCAATAACTCTCCTAAATGTTTGTGTATAAAATCAACGGATCAGAATCGTCTTATAGCCAGTCGAATTAAATCGATCTTGCCTAAACTCTCATAAACGAAGACCAAAAACAGGATTCGTTCCTGGAAGATACATAGGGGGACAGAAAGCATCAGACTTACTATTTATGACATTATGCCTCCATTACCTTGATGAAAAACGGTTTACCCTCCGCCCGTTTATTAGTCTCTATTGACTTCGAGAAAGCATTCGACTTTCTCCCTTAGTCTGGTCATACATGGATAAAAACACTAACAAAGATTTTTGGTTTGGAGATGAATAATACGCACAATGGGTATCTGTCTTTTACAATGACATAAAAGCTTATGTGTTAGTAAATGGGAAAATGTCCTTTAATTTCAAAATAGACAAGAGGTTGCAGGCAAGGAGATCCAATATCACCCTTTATTTATTTATTTTTATGTGTGGAAAATACTCGCTTGTAAAATAAGAGATGATAGAGAGATATAAAAAAGTATTAAAGTGTGGCTGACACAGAATTTAAGATTTGCCAGTTTGCAGATGATACATCTTTTACATTGGAAGGGTGACAGAAACTCTTATGAAAAAGCTGTTTCCAAAAGGCTGAATGAGTTTGAAATTATATCAGGACTGAAATTGAATTATTCAAAAACATTCAACGTATGGTTAGGTAGCAAGAAAAACTCTCGAATATATATATAGTGTGAATAAAGATAGGGAATGGAATCCTCTTAGATTTAAAAAATATTAGGGCTCTGGTGGTTTACTAACGTACGATATCAGAAGTGTGTCACAGAAATAAATATTAAAAGACAAGCTATTAGAGGGTAAAACATCTGTTCAAAATATGGTTGCAAAGGACTGTTACGCCACTAGGTAGAGTGGCGATACTCAAATCTTTAGTTTTATCAAAACTCATCTATCTCTGGATATTGCTTCCAAATCCAAATCATCCGACACTCAGATCAAACAATACAGAAAATGTTTTTTAACTTTGTATGGGATGAAAAAAACAAGACAAACAATCAGCGAGAAAAATACTCTGTACACAATATCGAAGAAGGAGGCATTGGTATTCCTGAGATCAAGAACATACATAGAGGCATGAAAAATTAGCTTGGCTGAGAAAGATCATAGTTCAACCCCCAAAGTGGATTCAGACATTCATATAACAAAGACTGTTATGTCCAGAAAGTTAATTTGATACAAAGTTACGGACCCAAACGTTTTGAACCGAACATATGTCAAAACCAGTTTTGGACGGATGTCTTTCTCAGCGTTATATAAATTTTGTAGACAAATTGAACTTAAGGACGGAGACGGAAAGATGAGCTGTTAGCTGAACCAATCTTTTATGATAAATGATAAATTTAAAATTGCGAATGAAAGTCTTTTATTACAAAGACTGGGCACGGCACAGAGGAATGTTGTAATTCGTCAAAGATCTGTAGTAGACAGCAATGGAGAATTCTTAAGTTAACAGAGCTTCACCAAAGACTCTCACACAAGATCAATAGCAAAAGTAAATTTCTTAGAATAACATAGATGGAGTTGTTTACAAACAATTAAACAGTATAAAAGAACAAGAACACAAATTGTCATTAACGATAATGTAGGGCGATTCCTGTACAAAGGCAATACATTCGATAATCTGTGTATCCAAAGGAACTAAAAGGTTACTATGATATCCTACTTAATAAAATAGAATTCTAAATATTAAACCTTTTTGTGCACTGGAAGAAGAAACTTAGTACAACGAACAAAAATTGGACGGGAAACCACCAGTTTGAAAAGGTTAAAGGTTTTACAAAAAAGTTAAGAGAGAATATCGGAAATAAAAAAAAAAACACTGTGGTTTCAACTCAGAATATGTTACAGAATTTTAGTGACACCAATACCGTTTTAAATCAAGAGAAGATGGAATATTAACAGTGAACCATGACAGTGCAACTTTTGTAACCAAGAAAAAGATACCCCATCCAACACACTATCTATATAACTGTGACTTTTCTCGTTCTTTTTGGATAGAGTAAGCTTACAAACTAATTCTGAGAGAAAAAAAAAAAAAATTGTGCAACGTGTCCACAGGCATGTCATTTAACATCGAACTGATTCTCTTTGGCATTGAAGACAACACACAACACAAAAACAGAATGAAATTCTTGACCTTATAATTCTACTGGGAAAAATTCTACTATATAAAGGACATATAAATGCAGAATGAACAAAATAAGACATCATCAGTGCAAACATTCTTCAAAGAATTAAAATTAAGATATCAAATGGAAAATACTCCCATAATCTGGAAATGAAACGCTTTGATTTTGAACAAAAAATGGAGTCAGTAACACACCATTTATTAGAACATTAGAATAACTGAATAAGGGTAACTAGATCCTGAGTCACAATTATAAAAATAAAAACGAAGAAAAAAAAAAAGAAGAAGAAGAAAAAAAAAACTTACTTAGAAACAAAAATCAGTTTCAGGTCTTCTTCATATTAAGAAAAAGGATGAGATTCAAGATAAAACTAAGGTCAGTTTAAGGCTATTAAGAAATTATGTCAAGATCGGGTCGGTCAATAAAGTAGAATGAAAGAAGCATGGATTAAATTGACATTCTGAAAAAAAAGGACAGGTTTTAGCTTTAGCTTAAGGTCAAGTTTTAGGATGTTTTTGAGCTGAAGTTACCTAAAGGTCGAACCAATATATTGTGTGAAGATCTGGTGTCGGGGGCCGGTTGTATAGTATTAACAAAGGAGCACCATCCACTGAACAGATTGTTTTGGATTGATTGTATTTTTTATTGTACTGAGTTGTATCATGCTGTACTGCATATTATGCCCTTACGTTACAATCAGAAAGGAAATTAACGTGTGCAGACAGATGTAGTTGAAATTGTATTGTGCTTGACTTGTTTGTTGTTTGTTTGTTTCTGTGTTTGTTTGTTTGTTTGTTTTTCTTTGTGGCTTTGATGTATTTTTAAAAAAAAAAAAAAAAAAAAAAATGCTCTACAAAGCAGGAACTTACGAAGTAAGATCATTTCGCGCAATATTAAGAACAGGAACTACACTCGTAGCATTTTTTTGAAAATCGCCCTTCAATACGCTTTTGCGAAGTCGTCTCTGGTTACGATACGGTCTTATTAGTCTAACCTCTAACATTCAAAAATGATGTGCTCTGCTGAAATAATTTCGCCACCATACGAACATCTAACCTTTTTTGAACGATTTTTGGCTGGTATTTTGTGATGAAGCCATTAAAGGTTTTATCCTGTTAACGGTAGGCGTAATTAATCTGTCTGAAATTTGATTACGCCATTACAATTTTAATTATTCAATATGATTTGGTTCCATATCCAAAGTCACCGTGAAATGCAGTATACTTATTATTTTCTCGCTAGGTATAACTCAGGCCTGTTATTAGCTCTATTCTAATTCTATTAATTCGCCGCTTAATTCTACTGCAGTACTGTTTGTCAGCAAGTGGTAACGAGGCCCTTCCTCCTAAATGGATTAAAAATGGAACATGAACTGTCAAGTGGTTCTGTGCCTTAGCCTTCTTATCGGTGCGGCCGTTTTTTTTTTGCTACTTTGTGAGGTCCACTCCCTCATTTGAAGAAAAAAACGACCAATATGTAATAGAACCCCGCAGAAGAGAAACGGTGTGTCCCTTTAACGTTAAAGATATGAATTTAATTTGACTATTTCTCTAAAGATAATTTTGGCTCTTTTTCTGCGTTGTAATCATGATGATCAGTAAAAGGCATAGAGTATCAGCAGACTGAGAATACTTAATACCAGAAATACAGATTTGAAAAAAAAAAAAACAAAAACAAAAACTGTGAGGGAAAATCCACTAATCGTAATTGACACACCATAAGAGGATAAGGGCAATAAGTTCTAGCAGTAATTTAGTATATTATCGATTTGTTGCCAATGTAGATATGACTTTCTTTCCTTTTTTTAAACCGCTGTTATATACAAAAGCTGAAACTGTCCCTGTGATCTTCTAGGAAGTGAAACCATCTGTATATATCTTTAATCTCTTAAATGATTTGGAATAGAATGTTCTGTCTATAGATGTCACCCCATAATTGAATTGGACTCAGATTTCATAATGCTTTGGGATTCCAAAGCATTTCTCTTCCTTTCAGTTGTAATTAATATGCAAACCTGCAGCTTTGTTTCGTCATCCCCCTCCCTGCAGTACCAATAGGGGATAGCCGCCTTGATTGTGTCAATATATTACTGTGGATTTTATCACGTAAGCCTTTTGAGTAGATATGTATACGTAAGTGGCAATTGGTTTCAATGAGATATCTGCTTAGCTCTTTTAGGAAAAATAATTTTGCAGAGTATGCTTTTTAGTTCCTCAGGCATGCACATTTGATACTTTTGCCCTTCTAGGAGTAACGTATATTCTAGCGCGTGGGCAAAGACTTTGACTTCGGTACTGCGTCCGAAAGGCATAGTTCTCCCAATTTGCATAATAATATAGAGTTCCAAGCTTTGATGTGTGGAAAGGCTCATCGAGAGCAGAGGCCTATAACGTAACATATAACCTGCCTTGGCAATCTATGTCTTTGAAGTTTCTTAAGGTAAATAGTTAGGGGAGGGGCGGGGCTGAAAAAAAAAAATCAAAATACGGCTTTGTCTCACAATACAATTTTGTGTAATCAGGCGCCGTAAGAGAGATTTCTGCAATATGCAAAAACTACCTGGCAATCATTCCTTTCGTCCAAGGCTTGTCTCTTATAATCTATAATCAGATTTACAACATTTTCGCTTGGATTGGCAGGCATTCAGGTAACTAGTCAACCAACACCCGATTTGTAAAAAGATTGTTGATTGATTCATATTTATTATTGTGCATTAATAGATTAGGCAGCATAACTCGAATTTCTATCAGACCATTCCCACAAACCTATTCATAGGGCATCAGCAATAGATTTAGCCTTGTATCTCGCTGCAAATTGGCCATCTGAATGTAAAATCTTTGTCTATAACCCACGCTTGACTATTACTCTAGGATAGGGAAGGAGTCGAAACCGATCTTCCAATAATTGTAACTTTCCAATTTCAATAATAAAATAATTGATTCTTGTGAGTTCAAGAATCCAAAACGTCCCCGTAAAATACTATATTATAAATCCAATCAGCTGACTGGGAAACCTTCAGAACAACTAGCTACATACAAGTCCCTGTTGATAATTAATCATTGATTAACGTTGATACAATTGATATGCGTATTTTACTGATAGCTGATCCTTATAGTGTAGACAGATGTAAGTGCCATTCTCAGGTCAATTTTGCCCGCAGGTTTAGAGTCAAATCAAACACGCTCAGGAATATATCTTGGTGGAACACCTGCTTGTGACTCTCATGTCTGTGAATAAAAAAAAAAGTTGTTTAAAATATATTTAAATAAGACGCAAACACCAGAGAATCTAATAGGAAATAGGGGCCAAGATACTATAGCTGAATCACTAGCAGTGACATGGTTAATAAGCCAAGCTAAAAGGCAATACTTGGTTCCTCTCTGGCTCTAATTAGGATTTCCGAATAAATCAAGAAGTTGTGATTTACAAACACGTTTGGGAAAAGTTTCATGAAATGGAAACGGAAGGAGGTTTAAAAACTTTGCCATCCTGTCCTGTCAAGCTGATAAGGCAATAAAAATTACAATTTAAAGGAAAATAATTATTCCCTTCCAATTAAAAAAAAAAAACGCAACAGAATCATCGCATTTCGCACGATATGTTATTCCGAATTTATAGGCGTTTGGCAAGGTCTGTCCTTCAAATATAGATGATCCAATTTTCACGTGCACCGCAATCAGAAACTAAGACGATTATGGTAAGATCGTCAGTTATTGATAATAGTCATTTCGATGCAATGCTCAATAAATGCTTATTCAATAGTCTCATTACTCTTGATGAGTGAAAGATGCCATTCTTAAGCTACATCTCGTCCTTAATTAAAAAAACACTCTGTAGAACTAATAGAGCTTCCAATGATTTGCTTAAACACACTG
>JADBJO010016160.1:37500-40000 GCA_016801955.1 Conus betulinus | reverse complement strand
CACACACACACACACCATTACACAATCCGTCTGAAATCACTTTAAGTGGGCAGACGTTAAATTGCATTTCAGCATTTCGCCGGTACGCGATTTCGAAACACAAGCTATTTTGTACAAGCAGCCTGACATTCTGCTGCGTTCAGCAGGGCTGCCCGCCCGCCTCTGTTATTGACTTATTTCCCTTTACTGCCCGCTAAGGTTGCAGGTCAGAAGAGCTCGCTGAACACGTTACGGTCGCGTTCCCGCGTTCCACATTATGTGTAGCAGGGAAAGTGGAGGTGATATTCCAATTCATGAGGTCCCCCACCAACAAGCTCTATGTGCTGTTTCTGGCACACACCATCCAGACCTTCCAGCCCTTCCTTCTTACCTTTCAGGCTGAAGAGCCTCTGGTCCACCAGCTGAAGAAAGGGATGGAAAAGCTGCTGAAATCCATTCTCAGCAAATTTGTGAAGCCTGCTGCCTTCCACGGCTCCACTTCAGTGTTAGCTGTGGACTACAAAAACCCCCAAAACATGAAGGACAACAGTGAACTGGTGATCGGTGAGGAGGCCCATCAGTTCCTGAAGAACAAGGCGGACAACCACCTCAGAGATTCCAGAGTGGAGGAGTTCTTCAAAGTTGCCAAGGCCTACTTTGTGGAGCTTGTCGACTATCTGAAGTCCAGGCTTCCTTTGGATGATCCAGTTCTGCAGCATGCTGAAGTAGTGGACGTCGAAAACCAGTGTTCTTCCTCTGTGGCAGACATCAGGTTTTTCCTGTAAGGTTTCCCTGCTTGATCCCTCCCACCTGCACTTCAAACACTGTCACAGAACAGTTCTCCCTCTACCAAGCCACTGATGTCAGCAGCTGTCGCAAGGACAGAATTGATGAAACTTGGAAGGCCATTGGGGAGCTGGAAGATGGGCAGTTCAAGGAGCTGTCTCTGGTGATGAGGGGCATTGTCACCATCCCTCACAGCAGTGCCCACTGTGAGCGCATCTTCTCCTGTGTGAGGAAGAACCGCACAGACCAGAGAGCCAGCTTGGCAGACAGCACCATGGAGAGCCTGCTGGTCCTCAAGTCTGTGCCCTATGAGCCTCAAGATGCTGTGAAGAACATGACTCCAGAGGATCTTGCTGCACTTAAGAGTGCTTACACCAAGAAACTCAGCCAGTAAATTTCAACTGTGAAATGTTAATAGTGTATATATAGTGTATATATTGTGGTTCTTGACAATTTATCCTAACTGGAATAAGTGAAAGAAGGTGTAGAGAGGACATGAACTGGTAATGTTACATTAATCAGAAGATAGTCAAGGCTTGGACAGCTAACAGCTAACAGGTGAACTTATTTTATTTCTTTTGATCCAACCATGTCACACACACACACACACACACACACACACACACACACACACACACACACACACACACACACACACACATTAATTAGCAACTTTATTTAGATAATGTGCATGTTAGTGTTTTTTAATATTATCTTGTGCGCAAAAGTAGACTACACATTTGACATGACTGACAACACATTTTGGTCATCTGACTACACATTGGTTTCGAGTGATTTTATCATGATGTGATTACAAAGCATCAATAAAGTCAATAGTAAACATGACTAACATCTTATCATGTTGGGATTACATGTATATATAGAGCATCAATAAACTCAATAGTAAACATGACTAACATCTTATCATGTTAGGGTTACATGTATATACAGAGCATCAATAAAGTCAATAGTGAACATGACTAACATCTTATCACGATGTGATTACAAAGCATCAATAAAGTCATTAATGAACATGACTAACATCTTATCATGACGGGATTACATGTATATACAGAGCATCGGTAAAGTCAATAGTGAACATGACTAACATCTTATCATGTTGGGATTATATGTATATACAGAGCATCAATAAAGTCAAAAGTGAACATGACTAACATCTTATCATGATGTGATTACAAAGCATCTATAAAGTCAATAGTGAGTGAACACGACTAGCATTCTATCATGATGTGATTACGAAGCATGCATAAAGTCAATAGTGAACATGATTAACATTTTATCATGATGTGATTAAGAAAAAATAGTAGTATAAAGTGGCTTCATGAATTAAAAAGAAGGCAGCAATACACATGAGGTCCGTGCACTATGGTTTCAAGAGAGAAAAGCTGTGAATATGTAGTCATTTTTTTCCGCGAAAGGTTCTGTATTTTGGGAGCATCGGAAATTTGCGAAAGGAGTGTATACCAAACCAGGCTTACCTTGCCAGACAAACATGATTTAACTAGGTCTTTCTTAGGTATAAGTGTCTGGAATTTCGTTAAATTTCGAAATTTGCAAAGGGAGTGTATTCCAAAGTCAGCCTACATTACCAGACAAACATTGTTTAAAAAGGTCTATGTTACGTATAGGACTCTGGAATTTGGGTAAATTTCGGGAAATTATAATATTGACTTAGACTAGAGTTTGTGAGGCTGAATCAGACACAATGTTTTGG
>JADBJO010016160.1:17500-30000 GCA_016801955.1 Conus betulinus | reverse complement strand
TTGGTGAATATGAGTTCCTGCCAAGTGTGGCCAGGAAAAGATCATTCTGTGGCAGCACCGTGTAAAGCGTTCAGTCCCGTGTTCTTAAAAAAGGGTCGGAAAGTAAAATGTCCGGTGCCTCGCTTCAGTACGAAGAGTTGGGGGGGGGGCCCTTTCACCCCAAGCACGCAGGCTTGGCACTCTTTCCTCGTGGTGTTTGATTGTTATTAACATTTGTTGTCCCATAACTCTCCTTCACTAGAAGGACCATCGCTGTGGTTTGCTTCTTGACGCCGATGCCGCACATTCACTTCGGTGTCCAGATAGCGGTTTCTGTTTGTGTTTTCTTCCAGCTGTCAGGCGGCCAAACAACTCGGGTGCAGGCACATTCGGAACACAGTGGACGAAGCCGTTTTATCTCTCCTTAGTGCTGGCGTTTAATGGCGGGCAGTCCGTCTGCGATAGCGTCCTCCCTTGATGAAGACTTTCCCTCACTACCGTCGGTTTTCTCCGAGGCGTCCATGTTGAAGAGGCTTCCATCACTCCTATGGGATGAAGACGCCATCTTCAGACCTGTCGGAAGGCGTGAGCGCAGCATCAGAGGAGAATATTCGCCGCAAGAGTGTGCCAGATCAATACGACACCCTTGTTGACACTACTGCTCTTGGATTGGGAAAGGGTCGTGAGATGAACCGTCGTATCTGGAGCGTGCCTTCATTCAGTTGTGTCATGAAAGCGTGGATGATCCTCTTCCAGGACCATGAGGGGGGGGGGGGGGGGGGGGGTGAGGGTGGGGTGGGGAGGGTGGGCGGGGATGTGGGGTGGTGGGGGGGGGGGGGGGGGGGGGGGGGGGGGGGGTGGGGGATAATCTCGGGTTGTGGGGTGGGGGGGGGGGGTCAACACTGGGGGGGGGGGGATTGGGGGGGGAGGGGGGTGGGGGGGGGGGGCGGGGGGGGGGGGGGGGGGGGGTTCGGGGTGGGGGGGGGGGGGCGGCGGGGGGGACCACCCAAATCTCGTATCAGTAAGCGGAAGAGGCCTGACACTACTGATCAAGAAGTTGAACGCCTTGGTTCAGTCTATGAAGGCGATGAAAATTGTCTTCCGGCTGTCTTGCCCTCCCCCCTTTGTTCAGCCTTTCTGTCCCCCCTGCCCACGGACACTCATCTCCATTGTAGTGCCTCAGGAGAATGGTCATGTCGATCGCCGTTTCTCCTTCTCGCAGCTCTTGAGTACACTCGTGTAAAACCTCGAGAGTAGTACACTCTTTCCGGGAGTAGCTGAAGGTAGTCATATCCGCGGTAGTTAATGCAGGGTCGCTTTGCGGGTCCCCTTGTTCTTGTATACGATGTTGAATGTATTTGTTATTGAGGCTTGGATTTAAGGCTACGGTAACTCCTTCCTCCTAACACTGCCGCAGAAGCTCAATGGTAGGGGGTGACTGACGAGTGGATAACTCTCCGGTTGCCGGCTTTGAATGACCGTCTGGCATGCCGAAGGATGGCCGTCGCACCCAAAAAAAGAGCTTAAAACCATAAAGCTAACAAGTCAATGGCCTTAAAAGTGAGCAACAGAGTTTCCTCAAGTTGTGGGTGGCGCGGTCGAGCGTTCATCCACGCGGCAGGAAGGTAGTGTTCCATCAATGGATAGCAACCCCTGGGGGGGCATCAAAAGTGCTCACTACTCCACCTCAATCTCCATCTTATTGATGCTGGCTGTGTCGTTTATAAGACAAGCCCTCGCACCGTAGAGTTACAGAGGAGCGATCATTTGATGGCGCTAAGGGCCAAATACTTTCTTCATTCCTTCCCCGTAATACTGGCGCCTGGGCGCTGTTGTTGTCTTCCACGTGCAGGCGGATATCTGGATGCCCTGGCACATGTGCAGCGCATTACGTCTTTGTCGCATTGACATTTGGTTGGTGTTGGATTGCGGGTTTTACTGAGTGCCACAGCATCTTCTTTGAAGGCTATCGTCTTGTTGATTGGGTGAGGATGCAGTCAGCTCGGCTTGCCATCAAACGAAGAGGCTCCATTCCTCCACGATTCGCTGCGTCAAACCAGTCTGCATTCCTTCGTCACCCTCTCTTCCTATTGGTGTCTGAAGCGGTTTTGGTAGTAGTGGCAACGTGGATGTGGTTCCACCGTGTCGAAGCGCTGTCTTCGGGAGTCCTCTAGAACCTTGTCCATGGTTCTGGGCGAATCATTCGCGCATTTCTGGGGCTAGTAGTCGAATATGGGAGGGATATGGGACCGCAAATGCTGGGGTGGTGGAGTGTGGTTTTTGGGCGGGGGGATTGGGAATGATTGAAAGAAAGGGGCCAAAATTGCATGGGGGGGCCGGGAAAAACCAGGTAAGTGGGTCTGTCCCGGGGGTGAGTCACACAAAACTATTGTGGAGCAAAAAAACAAAAAACAAGGTTAAGCGAGAGGTAATTCGGGGTGATCACCAGAAAATACCAACGCAAGATAAAATACGATGGCAAAAGGAGATATAAAAAAAATGGTGGGGGGGGGGGGTGGGCGGGGGTAAAGGGCCGTCCGCGTGGCCACTCTATGTAGCTGTAGGCTTGGGGGGCAAAATGAGGTTTCATGGAAAGAAAGAAAGAGGAAAAATGGCGGTTAGACAAGGGAAAGCAATAGAATCAATGTAGCCCGTGTGGGGAGATAGAAACGGATGGGGCCATGTGGGGGTCTCGTACGGTTGGGGATGAATCAGGGGGTCGTGCCAAGCTGACCGAAGCCGCCATAAAGAAGGATACGGAAACGGTGGGGCAAAGGGCAAAAGCTCAAAGGTCTGCACAATCACGCCATTGTCTGGAAAGTGAAAGAAGGGAGACGAAACCAAACGGGTAAAGGGAAAGAAGGCGGGAAAGAGAAGAACAAGAGATTATAGCTGATGGACCGAATCAGCAAAAAATAAACGGTCCATTGGGGCTGTTCGCACTCTTCATAGATTCGTCCCTTAGCCTCAGCATACGACAAAAGTGGGAAGGGCGTAATGCGTACGGAGGGTGGGGTGGAGTTGGTCCGGGGGTGGAGGGAAGTTGACGCGGGGGGGGCCGGAGGAGGGTGCATTCGCGCTGGTCCTAGAAAGGTGGGGAGTGGAAGTGGGTTCACGGAGATAGGAACGGAGCTTCGCTCTGGACGCAGTGCCGCGCCGTCGTCCGTGTGCTACCATCTGGCGTCCTCCTCCAAAACGAAACCATGCAGTTCCTATAGGCCCTCGGCTAAAACACCTCTGCGGGCCGACTGGAAAAAGAGGAACCTAGTCCTCTTTCAGTGCGGGCAATGGTCGATTTTGTAACCTCATTCAGGGGAAAACCTCGGCGGGTCGAGGAGGGTGAAAGGGCTGTAAAATTTCCTTCGTACGGGCAACAGTGCGGAAGGTCTCAGAAAAGCAGGACGATATCTTTTGGAGTGTTACCTGTATTGCCGGAGGGATAAGAGGGTTTCAACATCTGCTCTTTGGTCGTTCCCCTGAAGCCCCCCGGACCAGTTGAACGAGCAACTTTGTCGATATCCCGCACTGTACATAAAATAGAGTAGATAGCAGAGGGCAGCGTGAGTGAATCGCGAGACAACGAAAAAGGCGGCGGTGGGGCTGCACGGCGGGGCTTTTACACGATATTATGAATGAGGCTGGGCTTAGTAACTCGTCCTGCTGTCCTCGTTGTGTTTTAAATATACAGAAACTGGTAAGCGGCACAGGAGGTGGGCCTCAATAGACCAGATGGCACAGGGCCTGCGAGTTTGTGGGCGAGACCGGTGGTGCACCTCACCAGGAAATAAAAACCCTCTCAAAAAAGGCGGCCGTTGCGCAAAAAGGACCACGGAAAGGGACAAGCCAGGTACATAAATGGCGCCAGCCAGCCTAGACAAGAGAAAATAGAGCGCTGACGAGAGTTGTCACGGTGGTGTGACCGCGCGCTCGATGGTACAATAACCAGCCTAAGATTAGATCTAGTAACGGTAGGGGTTATTCCCTAGCCCTTTGTCTGCGCCGACGGGTGTCCCAACAGGACTGGTGGGGAGCCCGGTGGGTTGAAAAAGTACTGAGAATCGGGGGCACCAGAAAAGGCAAATAAGCCAACACTGTGGGGCCTGCAGCCACTAAAAAAAAAATCGTCTGGGGCCAGCCCTGCCTCCAGAGCCTTGTACTGATCGAGGCTAGGGCGCACTTGACGCTGTCGCCACAGGGGGCCCTGCATGGCGTTGTGGGGAGGAGGTGAGTTAACCGACAAGAAACAATAAGCTAGAAACCCAATGCCCTAAAGCGAAAAAATCGGCGCCCAATTATTATTCGGCATGCTGACGTGCAGACGTAATAGCTTACGAGTAGGTCGCGGTGGAGGGGAAAGCGAGGAGGTGCAAACACTCCACATGCGCGTGCAACAGAACCAACCAGTGCACATCAAAGCAAACGGATAAGCACAAAACGCCAGACCGTGATACATACCAAATCGAACATGAACTGATCAAGCCAATTCATTGGAGTCAATCTGACATACTCTGGCTGGCTTTTGGGATGGTAAAACTGAACTCGTGTCGAAGAAGCCAGAACAACCAAAATGCCCCCGAGCATGGGAGGGCTCTGAATAGCGGGTAACACCTAACGGTCATCACATGAACCAAAACCCGACTCCCGATTTGTTGTAATGTGATTTCCTACCTGTCCTACGCGAAAAGGAGTACCCACAGAGGATCCCTGGCGTTTCGGAAGAAGAAGACAGAAAAAATCACAGTCGCACAACCAAAGGCACTTCGATCATTTGGGTGATAGAGGGGAAAGGAGCCTTGCACAAAATGTCTCGACAAATGCAACAATTCGAAAAGAAAAATCTCGGGCTTTAGGGAATTTTCTGTAAAACCCACAGGATCAAACCATCACCCCCACATTTGAGCGTCTAACCTCAGCGCAGCGAGCGGCGTGGGCCGTTCAACAATATATCTCTACCTCAGCGCAAAGAACCCACCTGCACAATAGATCCTCTGACCTCACGCGCAAACGCACCTCACCATTGATCGATCTAACCAGCGCGATAGACCCCCCCTTCACCATGAGAAGCCTATACCTCAGCGCATAGAAAAAACCACCCCAACAATAGATCATTATAGCCTCAGCGCACAGAAAGAAACGCACCTCAACAATCGATATCTATTGCCTCAGCGCACAGAGCCGCGACCAAAGCCGTCAATAGGAGATCCTCTATGCTCAGCGGATCACACAGTGTGGCGCCGCGCCCTCACAGGTAGATCCTCTATGCGCTCAAGCGAACAAGAGCCGCCGCCTCAGACAATGCAGAGATCTATATACCTCAGGCGCACGCCAGAGCCAGCCGCCTTGTGTACAGATAGATCGTTTATACACCTCAGAGCAGCAGAACACCCCCCTGCTAATGAACGGGCCTCCACACACACTAGATCGTCCCTATCTCAGCGCAGTCAACGCAACACCACCCTCAACCATAGAATCATCTCTTACGATCAGCAGACAAGCACCACCCTCAGAACAGGCGATCATCTAAATCATCAGCGCAAGAAACACACGCTCAAAACTTACACACGATCATCTATACCTCGAGGGTGACGAGAACACCACCTCAAACAAAGATAATCCTATACTACAGCGATAACTAAATTCAGCGCAGAAACACCACCTCAACAAAAAGATATTCGATACCAGGGCACATCTCCATCAATAAGATATCTATACTAATACTTCATGGGACAGAACAACACCCAACCAATAGGCTCTATACTGCAGCGTCACGAAACCATAGGACCATTTATTACGGAGCTTACGGAATTAAAAATCTGCAAGCCAGGCGCAGACCACAGTCTGAACAATAACCTCTATGACCTCAAAAGCTCAGAATAACTGCCTCGCGACGACACGTTTCCTGTACCTGTACGGACACAGGAAAGCCAACGCCACCAAGTAGAGTCATCTATACCTCGGGCGTACATAGCCATCCAACATCTCCTAGTGAAAACATCTTTTCCTCAGAGCACAGAACAAACATCTCCACAGTAAAACATCTGTACCACAAGGCACAGAAGAACAACATCTTCACAGTAAGTCATCTATACCTCAGGGCATCAGAAAGCAGGTTACTCATAGTAGGTCATCTTACCTCAGAGCACAGAACCAACAATCTCCACAGTAACGTCATCTATACCTCAGAGCACAGAAAACAATCTCCACAGTAAGTCATCTATACCTCAGAGCACAAGAACAACAAGTTGCACAGTAAGTAATCTACACCTCACAGCACAGAGACAGCAATCTCCACAAAAGTTCTCTATACTCAAGTGCAAAGGCACAGGAAAACACCAATCTCCACAGTAAGTCACCATCTCCATAGTAAGTCATCTTTACCTCAGGGCAAAGAACGACCGTCTCCACAGTAATTCATCTATATCTCAAGGCTCACACAAATCATCTTCACAGTTTAAGTCATCTATACTCAGGGCACAGAACGACCATCTCCACAGTAAGTCATCTATATTTCAAGGCTCAACATAAACCCTCTCCACAGTAAGTCAACTATCCTCCGGAAGGGTGAGACGAACTGCAGCAGAAATCTAAACAAATCTTAAATAAATGTTAGCGAACCACCAATCATCCATAGCCCTTTTCTGTACCTCAAGGCTCAAAACCACTAGCTCCCACGATAGCCTTTCTATGCTCAAGACAAACAAAAAATAACTTCACAATAAGTCTTCTGTACCTCAGGGCACATAGATCCACCATTTCCATTATAAGTCATCCATTACCCTCAGGGCACAGAGCCACCATCTCCACAAATTTCAAAAAAACTTCCAAACCTCAGAGGACAGAACCACTATCTTCAAACTAAACTTCTATATCTTACGGCAAAGAACCACCACATCCACATTACGTCATCTATACCAGGGCAAAGAGTGGCGCACCACACATCCACATTACGTCATCATATCACACAGGGCCAAAGAACCACCACATCCACACTTACGTCATCTTATACTCAGGGCAAATGAACCCCACCATCCACATACGTCATCTATACCTCAGGGCAAAGAATCACCACATCCAAATTACTTATCTAAACCTCAGGGCAACGAAAACCCACCAAATCCACATGTAAAGGTCATCTGATCCTCCTCAGGGCAAAGAATGACCACACCTCCACATTACGTCATCTATACCTCAGGGCAAAGAATCACCACTCCACATTTACGTCATCTCGACTTCAGGGCGCAAACCACCACAAGTCCACGACTAGACGATCAATACCTCAGGGCACAAAACAACACATCCATGACAATAGACGATCAAATCACCTCAGGGACACAAAACCACACATCCACGGATAGCGATCAATCCTCAGGGCACAAAACCTAACAGCATCCACCGAATTAGCGATCAATACCTCAGGGCACAAAAACACCACATCCCAGACTAGCGAATCAATACTCAGGGTCACAAAACCAGCCCATCCACGACTAGCAGCATCATCCTCAGGGCACAAAACCAGTTCCTATCTACGTACGGAGCACCACCACTCTCCTCGTCCTCACCTACTACCATTCCCCACTGTCATCACCTTTCCGCTATTCCCCCCTATATCAATACTTCCTATCTTCCCACCAAAACCACATTCAGTCTCCTGCCCCTAAACACCCACTACCAAACAGTATGACCACATGACTAGCACGACAATCATCCGACAGGAATTCCCTGGTATCAAGACCAGCTCGACTCACGCGAGATCCACGACCAGGATGGCCCAGGTGTCCTGGCGGAACGGTGGCTCCGGGGAGCACTGTGGCTTACTCTACACACAGCAGTCACTCCGTTGTGCGTGGGGAACCTCGGGATGAAAAGTGGACTCTGCTGATCCAGACGCACGCCTCTCTGAACATGGAGTCACAGGGCGTCCTGTGTGGACGCGTCACCTGACATGTTGGTGGGTTGGCCTGCGTGTGCGGGTTGCACTCCCTGGGCCTGGGAGCAGGTGATGACGAGCGGGTCGGTCAGCTTGCACATACAGTGGTCGTTCTTCGGGTGTTCGGGATGGTCGGACTGTTGGGGCGAGATCTGTGGGATCAATCCATCACCCACCCACCCGTCATTCATTCATTCAGTCAGTCAAATCAGGCAGTCAATAATACTAACCCCTATGAATCTTGATCAATCTGTCACCGACAAATATTAATACTAATTTGTTGACTAGTCAATCACTTACCCCAAACGAATTCTTAATCACATCTGTCAGACACATTATCAATACCAAATTGTTGACTAGTCAAGTCACTCACCTGATCAAACTGATCGATCATTCTTCAGTCAAACAAACATCCATTTATTCATTTTGACGATTCTGTAATAACTGAAGACAACAGGTGTCGGTGGATCCTACCAAGCGGCCCATAACAATGAAATAAGACAGTCCTATTTATATACATCAGAAGGACAAAGCATGCAATGTTGAAAAACAAACGCTAATGAACGCTATCGTTAAAGTCCGTGTGTGTGTGTGTGCGATGGATGCCCGGTGTGTGGTGGGTGTGTGGCGTGTGTGTGTCCTGGTGTGTGTGTGGTCTGCGTGTGTGTGTGTGTGTGTGTGTGTGTGGTTGCGCGCGTGAGAGCGTTGGTGGTCGGTGAGCGAGAAAGTTGTGAGAGAGGAAGATAGTGGGTGGGGATGTGTGTGTGTGTGGATGTGTGTATGTGTTTGCGAGAGAGAGAGGGAGAGAGAGGCAGAGGACCAGAGAGCTCATGGACCCACCGGTCTTTTTTTTATTGATGAACACTACTCATAGAGAGAGAGCGGAGAGAGACACCGACAGGAGAGAGAGAGAGAGCGAGCAAGATGGGTAGAGAGGTTAGAGAGAGAGGCCGTTACATGATTTTGAGGTGAGAACGTGTGCCACAGCATTGATCCCTGTGTACTATAGGGTTTGCGGGTAGCCGTGTCAAGATGATTTGTGAGTACCTGGTTTGAGAGGAGAGAGTCTTGTCTCAGAACAGTGAAGAGGTCGAAGTTAGAGGGGGAGAGGACGCGCGTCACATGATAATCACCGGAAGACAGCGTCCTGAAGACTCAATTATCGGAGAGAGGCGACGAGGCAGGCCGAGGAGGAGATGAGCGTGAGGAAAAAGGCTGAAGCCCTTGGCCTCCTTGCTACCTCTATCGACATCTCTCGTCTCTCTCGTCTTTGGTGTGTTCTGGGTATTCAGGAGCGAAATTCGCTTAAGTCTGCTTGTTCGGGCGATGAGGTCCAGTTAGAGACCTCAGAGTAGAGTATGGAAGTTTAGTGGATCAAACCTCGTTGTGTCAAAGCGGGATGGAGGGGAGCCATTCGCGAAGGACTAGCTTGTAAAGGAAAGGACACCTGAGATTTGGTCTCGCTCGTACGCATCTCACTCCCAACTCCTCTCGTCTCTCTCTCTCTCTATGTGCGGGGCCTTAACAGTGGTATTGACGCGCACTGATATCTCTGGAGGCAGAGAAGGCCTTCAATCTCATATGTATTTCCAGCGGTTGTGTGGCGTGACCTTTCAAAAACTCAGGCTTTTCGCCAAGCACTCATAGTCTTCCTCTTGAGTCTTCTCCCACTTACCGATTCCACTCCCAACCTCCAGTTCTCTGTCTGTCTGTCTGTCTGTATCTCTGCCCAAATCAGTTCAGGCTGAGCGGCTTGAGATCAGTTCAGGCTGAGCGGCTTGAGATCAGTTTCAGGCTGGAGCGGCTTGAGCAGAAAGGATGCTTCACAGTTAAAACCTATTACCTCAAAATGTTTTGCCTAGGGGCAAAAAAAGTCACTTGGTTTTTGCCAACTGATCAGCAATATATATGCTGTTTAAGATGATGTGCTTTCGGACCTTTGATGTGCTGATAAACAAAAACATTGTTTCGTTATTACTTGAACACTGAAAGGGTACTTCACTCTGAACACCTGGAAAACTATTCTACCAAGATGTGAAAAAGTTCCACAGGGTAAGAACAAATGTCGGGCAACATATTAAAATTCCGTGTAATATCATGTATCATGTACCTACGACGCTTTAAGAGACTTAAACTGTATTTTAGTTTTTATGAACTCTGTGCTTAAATGTAAACAGTAGACTCACTGTTGGTTTCAAAACTCTAGAATTTTAACATACTATAAACGAAGCTTTTAGTTCTAGCTGTCTGAAAGTTTGAACATTCTAACTTGCATAGCTTTGAAGTAATACTGATTACATCAGGTCTGGACCGTGGCCCTGCGCAATAATTGCTCTCGGGCGAAGATTTGAATGAGTTTTAAGTAATTGAGCATTTTTGATTCTTGATTTCTCTCTCCCAGTCCCCCCCCCCCCCCCTTCCCTTCTTCCCTCGCCCTGCCCCTTTGGACTTCGTCTCTCTCTCTTCCTCCCTCTCTCTCCTCCGTCCCTTCCTCCCTCTCCTCTCTCTCTCTCTCTCTCTCTTCCTCCCTTCCCCCTCTCTCTCTCTCTTCTTTTCTCCCTTCCTTCCTCTCTCTATCTTCCTCCCTTCCTCTCTCTCTCTCTCTCTCTCTCTCCTCTCTCCTCTCTCTCTCTCTCTCGTGACTTCCCTTGTCTGGTTGCCAACAGGCGAACTTTTCACAGTTCCGGTAAAAGTTGTTGCTCGTCTTCGCAAGTTAAAGTGTGAAATGGCCGGAGAAGGTCTTCCATCAAAGGTGGAAAGAGTGCTGAAAGCCGCGCTGCGCGATATGGCATTGTCGTCATGGAGAAGGTCTTCCATCAAAGGTGGAAAGAGTGCTGAAAGCCGTGCTGCGCGATATGGCATTGTCGTCATGGAGAAGGTCTTCCATCAAAGGTGGAAAGAGTGCTGAAAGCCGCGCTGCGCGATATGGCATTGTCGTCATGGAGAAGGTCTTCCATCAAAGGTGGAAAGAGTGCTGAAAGCTGAAAGCGCGCTGCGCGATATGGCATTGTCGTCATGGAGAAGGTCTTCCATCAAAGGTGGAAAGAGTGCTGAAAAGCCGCGCTGCGCGATATGGCATTGTCGTCATGGAGAAGGTCTTCCATCAAAGGTGGAAAGAGTGCTGAAAGCCGTGCTGCGCGATATGGCATTGTCGTCATGGAGAAGGTCTTCCATCAAAGGTGGAAAGAGTGCTGAAAGCCGCGCTGCGCGATATGGCATTGTCGTCATGGAGAAGGTCTTCCATCAAAGGTGGAAAAAGTGCTGAAAGCCGCGCTGCGCGATATGGCATTGTCGTCATGGAGAAGGTCTTCCATCAAAAGTACAAAGAGTGCTAAAAAGCCGCGCTGCGCGATATGGCATGTCATGGAGGAAGGTCTTCGTCATGGAGATTGGTCTTCCATCAAAAGTAGAAAGAGTGCTGAAAGCCGCGCTGCGCGATATAGCATTGTCGTCATGGAGAAGGTCTTCCATCAAAAGTACAAAGAGTGCTAAAAGCCGCGCTGCGCGATATGGCATTGTCGTCATGGAGAAGGTCTTCCATCAAAAGTAGAAAGAGTGCTGAAAGCCGCGCTGCGCGATATGGCATTGTCGTCATATAAAATCGAAGGCAGGGATAATCAGACAGTGGTGATCCTTCGGCTAACAACAATGTCTGTTCATTCCCCTGTCACGCGACCTCCATCTTACAGTGCTGTGTTCAGGGGACAATGTCCGTCGCAGGTTAACAGGGACAGGAGAAGGGCAGAGGAACACAGAAAGCAAAAGGCAAGTGAAGCTGCAGTATCCCCGTCTGGTCTGTCCCTACCGACCCCTTCTAGTTTACAATGGCGACAGAAGCGACAACAACAATGATTCCTGTGCTGACACTTTCAGTGTTCACATCAACTCGCTCCTCTGTACCTATGCCTGCACCGAGTTCGCTGTCCTACGGTGGAACACAGCGCATCGACATGGCACAGAGCAACACGGACAGTGAGTCAGTGACAGCCTTTCCCAGCTCAGACTTGCCATCTGATGGTGACAAGCTGTGTATCGATGAAGATGACGTTGATCGTTCTGGTGCAGTTTATATGATTCGTCTGTAACTAACTCTACGCAGCAAGAAATTAAAACATGTGTTGCAGTAGCAACGCCATGTGGATACAGACCGTACAAGTGATTATGCAGATATCACTAGTGTTGGAGCACAGACACCGCATGTAGACTTTACAATCGATATAATGCCGTATTTGGAAGAAAGGGCCAGGAACACGGCTGATCGCCTGTCGGAACTGAAGGAAGAGATGAAGGGCTGCACTACATGCGGCAGAAGGGTTGAAAACCGAAATCCTGACGATCCTTCGTGACTACTGCACGGTTGTAACTGCTGGTAAACATTGGAAAATCCGATTAACAGTTACTTGTGTTCTCAATTCTTTTTTTTTTATCGGTCTGTACATTTTCGTGATCTAGAATCCAGTCGCGATGTACTTTCTTGTAATGTATTGGTATTGTTTGTTTCTAAAACAGTTTGTATGTACAGTCCCCCACCCCCCCCTTCGCCTCCCAACCTTGTGAATGGGCTTTGTAAAGCTTATCACAATAAACCATCATC
>JADBJO010016160.1:0-12500 GCA_016801955.1 Conus betulinus | reverse complement strand
TCTCTCTCTCTCTCTCTCTCTCTCTCTCTCTCTCTCTCTCTCTCTCTCTCTCTCTCTCTCTCTCTCTCTCTCTCTACTCTACGCGCGCAACCTATGCAAAAGTTTCAGAAATGGAATAATGCGACCTAGTACACGTGAGAGTCTGACAGCTATGCTATGTGGCAAATGCTTTGCTCTACGTGTACATCAGACCACTAAATCAAAAAAGGAAACAAACAGAAAAAAACAACAACAACTGAAACAACAATTCCGTTAGAAAAATCTGCCAAGTGGATGCGACTCTATCAGATGTACAGCTAAACTGGCTAGACTCTACCCATTTTCTGGGTTGGGACAAAAAACACAAGGTGGATTTTTAGATAAAATTTCATCATGAAGACATTGAAAATATGCTTTTGTCATAGAACATTCAAGTGAAAAATGAGGGACATTAAGTTTTTGACCACAGACACACAAAGGAGATGGTTCTAAAAACCTGCCTAACCAACCATCCACCCGTATTCTGTGTAATGGTTCTAAAAATCTGCCTAACCAACCATCCACCCGTATTCTGTGTAATAGTTCTAAAAACCTGCCTAACCAGCCATCCACCCGTATTCTGTGTAATGGTTCTAAAAACCTGCCTAACCAACCATCCACCCGTATTCTGTGTAATCAACTTCGATTCTGAATAGAATCTGAAGGACTTCTACAATGACTGCTAGGGGCAGAAAGATCCCATCTGTTCTTCTGAATGGCAGCTTCAAGATTCTGCGTTCTTCCCTGGTCCCAAAGTGCTTTTGTCAGAATATTGTTTACTTCAAGAACCGAATAAGGAATATCACATAAAACTGTATTCAATTTGCATATTGAAGCCTCTTTTGCACAGATATCAGCCAGATCATTTCCTCGAAGATTACAGTGACCAGGTACCCATAATAACGTTATTCTTGATCGTCGCATCATTAACTGGTGAATTGAAAATAAGATTTCACTGACGAGATAGGACGACTTGACGTATTTTGAAGGTGTAAAACCGCTAAACCACACACAGGATCTGACATCAGTATTCTTTCTGGTAAAACCTGCATATTAAGAATGAAATTGATAGTTTTCATGAAAAAAAAATGATTCAGCAGTGAAAATAGAACAACCTTTGGTGATATGAAATTTTTTTTTTCAATGTTATGGGAAGGTGTCACGAAAGCAGCACCAACTTCAGAAGCACTCGAAACTGAACGGTCAGTTCATATTCAGCGTAAATCAATTCTTTAAAAAGAGAAGCAAGCAAAAGTGGATTCTCATTTTTAGTGATATACATTACCATAGGAATAGTTAATATCTGCTTGCCCCATCAACCAAAGGGGGAAATGGTATTTGGGTGTTTTTTAACAATGTTGTCAAGAGAAAAGTCGCATACATGTAAAAGAGGAGACACATAATCAGATAATGAAATATACGCTGATTTATTCCGTATCTCTCTAGAAAACGTAGGTGCTTTCATCAAGTTCAGAACTAACTGAGTTGGGGACTGCTCTTGCTTGTGCTGACAAAAGCACTCTGGGACCAGAGAAGAACGCAACATCTTGAAGCTGCCATGAACGAGGCAAATATCTTTTATTTGTACCCTTTGCATAACATGTTGTGTTTCGTATGCAATAAACCTTTGTACACACCTTAGCAATAAACCTTGTACACACCTTAGCAATAAACCTTTGTACTCGCATAATGTGTGTACTGCTTGTCGAGGGAAGAAAACGATTCCCCTTTCCTCTCTCTGTCGCCCTCTCTCTCCTTATTTCTTCCACTTTCCCCTCATTCCCCTTCCCCCTCTGTCTGTCTGTCTATCTGTCTGTCTGTCTGTCTGTCTGTCTGTCTGTCTGTCTGTCTGTCTGTCTCTCTCTCTCTCTCTCTCTCTCTCCATCCCACTTTATGCCTTTCTGTCTCTCTTTTAGCTAACCACGACTCTGTTCAGAACGGGGTGCACTCCAGTGTCCCTCTCCTTCTTTCTTTCCTTTCCCTCTAAAGTGTGGACCAGTGTGGGGGGGGGGGGGGGTGTCTATGTGCCCTTCTTTTCTTTCCTTTCCCTCTAAAGTGTGGACCAGTGGGGGGTGGGGGGTGTCTATGTGCCCTCCTTTCTCTCCTTTCCCTCTAAAGTGTGGACCAGTGTGTGTGTGTGTGTGTGTGGGGGGGGGGGGGGGGGGGTTGTCTATGTGCCCTCCTTTCTTTCCTTTCCCTCTAAAGTGTGGACCAGTGTGTGTGTGTGTGTGTGTGTGTGTGGGGGGGGGGGGGGGGGTGTCTATGTGCCCTCCTTTCTTTCCTTTCCCTCTAAAGTGTGGACCAGTAAGGGGGGGGGGGGTCTATGTGCCCCTCCTTTCTTTCCTTTCCTTCTAAAGTGTGGACCAGTGGTGGTGGTGGTGGTGGTGGTGGTCTATGTGCCCTCATTTCTTTCCTTTCCTTCTAAAGTGTGGACCAGTGGTGGTGGTGGTGGTGGTGGTGGTCTATGTGCCCTCATTTCTTTCCTTTCCTTCTAAAGTGTGGACCAGTGGTGGTGGTGGTGGTGGGGGTCTATGTGCCCTCATTTCTTTCCTTTCCTTCTAAAGTGTGGACCAGTGGTGGTGGTGGTGGTGGTGGTCTATGTGCCCTCATTTCTTTCCTTTCCTTCTAAAGTGTGGACCAGGGGTGTGGTGGTGGGTGGTGGTCTATGTGCCCTTCTTTCTTTCCTTCCTTCTATAGTGTGGACCAGTGGTGGTGGTGGTGGGGGTGTCTATGTGCCCTCCTTTCTTTCCTTTCCCTCTAAAGTGTGGACCAGTGGGTGGGCGTGGGGGGTCTATGTGCCCTCCTTTCTTTCCTTTCCCTCTAAAGGACCAGTGGGGGGGGGGGGGGGGGGGGGGGGGTCTATGTGCCCTCCTTTCTTTCCTTTCCCTCTAAAGTGTGGACCAGTGTGTGTGTGTGTGTGTGTGTGTGTGTGTGTGTGTGGGGGGGGGGGGGGGGTCTATGTGCCCTCCTTTCTCTCCTTTCCCTCTAAAGTGTGGACCAGGGGGGGGGTGGGGGGGGGGGGGGGGGGGGGAGGAGGGGGGGGGGTCTAGGAGTGCCTATGTGCCCTCCTTTCTTTCCTTTCCCTGTAAAGTGTGGACCAGTGTGTGTGTGTGTATGTGTGTGTGTGTGTGTGTGTGTGGGGGGGGGGGGGTTGTCTATGTGCACCCCCCTGGCCCCCCACGTCCGGTTCGGTCACATTATTGTTGCCTCAGATTAACAGCTACAAGTTTGTGAACTACAATACATGGTCACCCTATTAAATAATCAGTGGAACTACCTCACAATTAGACTCCATTTCATCCACAGGATTATACAATGAAGGGAAGCAATGTTACTGTTAGGTATATGACTGGCAGTGCTGAGCCCTCATAGAGCTACTCAGTAGGATGGGTACCCCAAAGCTGTGTCTCAGAAAGTGCCAAAGCCATAAATCAGAAAGTGTCTGGCAGTGTCGGACACAATGTAGGTCAAAAACATATTTTCCAGTACTGATAACACGTTGCGATCAGGGTCACATTCGAAGCTTTACTACATAAGTTGTTATTCCTTGAGCCAAGTATTTTGGCGCAATCTAATTGTGTACGGTAAATGTTCATTAAAACTGATCATGGAAACATAAAATAGTTCGTTTTATTGCTGATTAATAGGCCTGTGGTCGAATGGTTAATGTTCAGCTGTGGAAATGATAGTCTTAAGTTCAAACCGCTCGTGAAGCCGAATGTTTACGGTTTGAAGGCCCTCTCTGTCGGCCCAGCTGTAAACTGGTATCTGATTCAACTCAGGACAGATAAAGGAAGCAGAGGGACAGAGATGAGCACTGTCTTCCGTGATACTGTGAATCTCTGACAATTTATTGACCACTAGGTTAGGTCATGAGGTTATGGGCGGATGGGAAGAGAGGCGGGGAGGGAATTGGGGAAGGTCGGAGTAAGGAATAGTGTCAAATTGTGGGGGTCAGTGCCTTTGATCTGCCAGGCATCGGAGATCTGACCAAGGCAGATAGTGACCAGCAGATAGTGACCATTTTCCACAAACATGTGAAGAAAGAAAAACAGCAACTCAGTCAATTCTTCCTATCGACATACGCTGTTGGGAAGTTGTAGCTCTTTGCATGCTGATCAGCCCATGTCACGCAAAGCAAGCTCCATTTGTTTTCAAGGAAGCTAAAACTGCATGCAGTGAATTGTGTGAGTACTCGAACTTCCAGCAGGACAAATCAAACATCTTGTTCCACTTCCTGGCAGCCACACACGTGCACAGATATGTGTGGATAATTTTGCATGTCGAGCAATTTGTAATAATTATTACAAATCGCGACGTTATTACAAAGCTCCCCTTTGAAATAACTCTTCATGGAATTCTTTCCAGATCTGTTTGTTTGCTTTGTGAGGTTCAGACCCAACGCTCGCTTGCATTTCACACGTATCTGCCGCCACAGTGTACGCTGCTAAACTTGTTGAGAAGATATCCCAGTGTCTTCGGACCCGGAAGAACGCGCCTTCAGGGAGTTATCTGAAAATGAAACAACGCACATCGTCAGCAGTCCTGGCCTTTTTATTCCTGAATTGTTTATCCGCCAATGGTTGTACTTACAGACCACACGAATAAGGCAGGCGGCAGAATACGTCTGTACCAGCTCGTCGCCAGCTTTCGTGAGTCCCGTGCAGTTGACAGTCCCGGCTAGCATGGAAGAGGATTTGCAGGAATGGTCAGCACAGTGCCATTGACGTTTAGGGCGGTCAGCTGATAGTACTCATTGTCCACCTGACACTGCCACTCCTGCTCCTCCTTGGTGCAGTTGCCCACACTCTGGCGGGATCCGTTGCCTAAAGGCGTGTAGGTCCACAGCATGTCAGTGGCCCGGTTGTCTCTGCACAACAGTTCCACGTCATACCCCACCTCCACCTCCACTGGCCCGCCTCTGAGGCATCGAGACATGGACACGAAACCTGAAAAAAAGCCATGAAAGCACGAATAAATGAATGACTGATCGACTAACTGACTGACTGACTGACTGACTGACTGACTGACTGAATGAATGAGCGCATCGAGACATGGACACGGAACCTGAAAAAAAAGCCTTGAACGAACGAATAAATGACTGACTGATTCACTGACTGACTGACTGAATGAAAAAAAAAAAATGAATGAATGAATGAGCGAACGAATGAATGTTTAATAGATTGAACAAGCTGAATAGATGAATGGACTCCAGAAAAAAATCAGAAAATCTTATCTAATTCCGGGCATGTTTTGTTTCTAATTCTCCCACAATAGATTTTTTTTTTTAAGTTGTAAAGTACTTTTGATAGTTGTGAAATGTAATGTTAAAGTAAAAAAACATAGCTGAAATATAAACACTATATGAAATCGATATAAGTAAAACAATATTTTGTTTAGCAGGTTTTGCTAAAGATACGGAGGGAACAGTGATAGTATCTTCGTCTTCCACTAACTGGAGCGCCATCACGCCTATTGAGGCTTTGGCCTTTTCAAGTAAGTCTCATGGGCGCTGCATCTGTGTCCAGCGCTCGCGGTAGCTGTCCACCCACAACTGTTCACAGAAAACAGTGTGTAAATGTTTGAAGCACACACACCATTGTCTATTTTCGTCTATTGTCTATTTGCGTTCAGAATTTGACAGCCAATGGAGCATGGAGCAGCTTCTCGCCCCCAGATGAGGCTAGTTATCTGCACGACCAAGTAAGACTTCTACAAAACTGTAAAGTGGGAAAGAGAGGCGAGATGTTCCTTTGGTTTTGCTCATATTAGATAAGTGTTTTTAAATGCTCGGTGTCTCCATTTATGCAATGGTCGATACATGTTTGACCGGTTAGTCAATTTTGTCAGCATGCAGGTAATGAGTTTGAAAGCCAATGACCAGAGCTTGCTCTTTCTTCTAACTGCTGAGTCAGACATCAGACGCGCATCGACAAAACAGTTGTACATCCTGGTGTTTAAAAAAAAAAAAAAAAAACGAAAAAAGACAGCTGGATACCATCGTCATAAGTCACGACTATGGCTCAGACATATGTATACTCGCATATGAGGAGACACATCATCATTTTGACACACGTCTCCGAGGCCCTTAAGTAACTTGGTTACTCATCATCATCAGTTCCTTAAATCTGGGGCGATCAGGTACCACATGAACTGATAATCCTCCCCCATCCTCATTCAGTGACTCCCTGAGACTCAGCAAAGACCCGGCCCATCCATTGCTTGATGTTGTCCTCTGACCCCTTTTGTCAGCCCCTTCTGTTTCCTGAACCAGTGTCCTGCTAGATGGTTTTTGTGAGGCTAGATAATCGATGGATGTGACCATACCATTCCAGGTTCCTTTTATGACAATTGTCAGCAGGCCTCCAAGGGGCTAAAAGCTGTCTTATTTCCGTTGTGCCCTTGTTTACGAGTGCGATGATCTTTGTAAGAGATGAGCAGGATTAGGTGGTAGCATCTAATTTCAAATGCCTGGATCCTTCTTTGTAGATCTGCTGTCAGCGGCTACGTTTAACAAGCATAGGGTATCACTAGTATAGTATCACTAGTGTGCGCATCATTCTCACTTGGCAGACATGTTATGTTGTTCCAGGTGGTCTTGAGTTTGGACAGCGCTGTTGATGCTGTCTTTAGTCTAGACAGGACTTCCGTGTTTGGACTTTTCATATGTCAAAACCGGTCCCACGTACTTGTGTAGTTGCTCACTGTCTCAAATGTATTACCACTTGCTTTGATAGATCTTTTGATGCTTTAGGAGTTGTCATCAGATTGGCCTTTTCTGCACTGAGTCCGCCCCTTATGCTGCAGATTTCTTGTTCAGGCGTGATACTAGTTAGACAGGTTCTTTCCTTCCAACCAAGCCATCAATGTCACTGGCATTGCGTAGGTTGGTAATGACCTTGTCTCCAGTGCTCATTACTCCAAGATGGTTTTCTAGCGAACAATTCAATATTCTTTCAAGAAGGATGTTGATAAGGATGTGGGAGAGGAGACAGTCGTGTCTCATGCCAACAGTTGTGTACAACCACAAAGCCAAAGCTGCCACTGTAGAGGACTGTACCGGTAGCTCTTTCATAAAACTGCTGCTTTTTGACCCAGACAAGCTGCTACCGGTGTTGTATTTTTATGTAGTTCACCATACGACTGCATGGCAGACCGAAAAACAAAAAAAAACAAAACAGGGCTTCCTCTAATGCATCTCCTGTCCACTGATGGGCTCTCCTTTTTCAGTTCCGTTGTCAGAGGTCGCGATTCATGTACATGCAGGAAGATGGAAAGCACAACTGCATGCTTATGTTTCAGTTTGAGTCTTGGAAAGATTTTTTTTTTTTTCGTTATTTTTTTTTTCCATATTGGATTTGGTTTTGTTGCTAATGTTTGTGCAATCGGATTTTCGTCGATCATCTTTCTTAGAAATGTCAAGATACTTAAGTTGCTGCAAACTCTTTTGTTCTTGTTGATTTGACTTTGGGCTGTTCGTCTTCAGGTTTCTTTTTAATCTGCACTGATTTTCATATTATATTTGGCAGATGTTCGACGCTTACGGTTCATCAGTTCCTTCCACTTTCACGGATCAAGTTGAAAGAGTTTCTCTTCATTTCCACGCCACCCCGTTAATGTCATCATTGGACCTCAGATCTGTGATGGTTTTTCCTCCAATGCTTACTGTGCCAGTATGGCCTGGCAAGATGTTAAACATTGTGAAGGTGTGGGGGGGGGGGGGGGGGGTTAAACACAGTCTTGGAGGACTCCAATTGACCTGTGGAACCAGCGACGCATTCCATAATCATCCAGTCGTCTTTTTAATACATAGTGTGTGTGTGTGTGTGTGTGTGTGTGTGTGTGTGTGTGTGTGTGTGTGTGTGTGTGTGTGTGTGTGTGTGTGTGTGTGTGTGTGTGTGTGTGTGTGTGTGTGTGTGTCCTGTCTGTTTGTTGTAGCTTACCTATCTCTCATCACAGACTTTCTTTCTTCCCCCCTCTTTGCGTTTTCCTATACTCCTCTCTGTCTGGCTGGCTGGCTGGCTCGCCCCCCACCCCCCATCTCTCTCTCTCTCTCTCTCTCTCTCTCTCTCTGGGAGCGTGAAATGCGACGTGAAGAGTGCGGGTCAGCGTTCACATTGTCTGGTTGTTTTGAACAATTGTGAGGGACTGACACAGTGTTGTGACTTGTGCTTTTGCCAGCGAGTCGTCTGGGTGCAATGCCTTCAGTCCCTCTTGTCTTCAGGGCGTCACGTGGCTCTTTTTTGCCACAGTTTATAGCCTTTATGTTGAGGAGGGCCTCGAAAAGGACTGCCATGAGATTCGCCACTCTGACACCGCAAACAAGTTTGCCGGTGTCACCTTAGGCTTGCTCCTCACGTTGCTGTTCTGGGGCAGTCTGCTTTTACGATGCGGAAACATCGAACAGCACCCTGGACCCAACAGCCTTCGGCAGCTAAGAGTGAACAGCCTGACTCTCACTGTAGGACGCAGGACGAGCACGGACCGGACTGGCGCTTCCCCGGACCACAGGCAGACGACTTCGTCTCTTCTTCAGCAGCCAAAGATGGCTGACGTGATGGACAAGTTGGACTGTAAGTTTGGTGACTTGGACAAAAGCTTAAAGGACAGTCGGGACCTGTTTGCTGCACCACATAGTGGGTTCAATGATTTGCGTGAGGAGGTGGGGTCTTTGAGAAAGGAAAACATGGAACAATCAACGAAAAATTCTGATCTTTTAGCTAAGGTGGAGCAACTTGGGAAAAAAAAAAAAAACCCGATGATTTGGAATGTCACTCAAAGAGTAACAATCTATCAATCTAATTTTTTTTTATGGTATTCCCAGGCCTAAAAGTGAGTCCAATGAACAGGCTGAGGGAAAGATGCATGACTTGCTTACTGACAAACTATTTTGAAATAGACAATAGTTTTAGTTTACTGGAAGAATGTCTGACTGACCTTTTGTTAACAAATGAGGAATGCGTAATTCTAAATGGTGATCTGAACAGCAGAACTTTTAATAATATTTTGCAGACCTTTGCTGGGTGTGATGTTTTTTGAAGCGCAACACGATCGTCATTCTGTCAACATTAACCGATGTTCTCAAGATAAGAATGTGAATAATTATGGGAAGTTAATATTAAACATGTGCACCACTTGGAACTTGCGCATTTGAAATGGCGTATGTAAAGGCGACCAAAAAGGTTGCTATACGTAAAAAGGTTGCTATAGGCCTAGGTAAAAAGGTTGCTATAGGCCTACGTAAAAAGGTTGCGGCCTACGTAAAAAGGTTGCTATAGGCCTACGTAAAAGGGTTGCTATACGAAAAAGGTTGCTATAGGCCTACGTAAAAAAGGTTGTTATACGGAAAAAGGGTTGCTATACGTAAAAAGGTTGCTATAGGCCTACGTAAAAAGGTTGCTATAGGCCTACGTAAAAAGGTTGCTATAGGCCTATGGAAAGGTTGCCATACATGAAAAGGTTGCTATACGGGAAAATGTTGCTATAGTCCTACATAAGAAGGTTGCTATACGAGAAAAAGTTGCTATAGGCCTGCGTAAAAAGGTCGCTTTAGGCCTACGTAAACAGGTTGCTATAGGCCTACGTAAAAGGTTGCTATAGGCCTACGTAAAACGGTTGCTATACGTAAAAAGGTTGCTATACGTACGTTTCTGATTCTGGTTGCAGTGTAAACGATTATTTCATTTTGTCAGATGAGCTTTTTGCTCTTTGGCATGATAGATGTTAACTGAATGTTTTGGAATGTATAGATTCTGATCATTTCCCGCTGTCTTTTCAAATTACTACCCAATTTGGAAACTTGGTAGATATTAGTAAAGAAGTGTAAGGTTATGCCTAAGGGAAAAATGTTAGGAATGATGAATGCTCCTCATTGACTAAGTGATACATTAGGTAATGAAAATAAGAGTAGAAACTTGGTATTGCCATAAGTTTAATTCATTCTGATATAAACCATGCTTTTAATATGTTTCATGAATGTTTAATTGAAAGAGCTGAATGTATGAAAAAAACATGTGCATGTTATGAACGAAAGAGCGTCAAAAGACTGGTATGACCAAGAATGTGTTCTTAAGAAAAGAAAGACCAGGAGGCTGTTGAGAGTTAGTCGTCGTTCGTTGGAAGACACAGACAGGACTGCATATGTGATAGGTAGGCGTGGATATAAGCATTTACTAAAGAGAAAAGAAAAAGGGTTCAATAAACCAATAATAGATAAGCTTGCTACATCTATAAAGTCTCAGAAAGAGTTTTGAGATGTTGTCAACAGGATATTACCACAAATAAAACACAGCCTAGAAATAACATTGCAGTAGATGTGTGGTTTCAGCATTTTCAAGCATTGTGACAATTCAACGATGATACTCAACCAGATCAAGAGGTGTTTGAAACGACGACTCTGATGTTTATATGAATCGTCCCATTCGTGAAGAGGGGTATAACTAGCAATAATAAACTAAAAAAAAAAAAAAAAAATTTAAAAAAATCGCAAGGCAGCGGGTCCCGATGGAATCATTGGTGAACTGTTTTAAACATTCTTCTACCCTTGTTGTGCACTTCTGTCACTCAATAAAATTAATTGTTTGATAACGACGTGTTCCCAAATAGTTGAACAGAATCAATAACTGTACTTGAAAAAAAAGTTGATGCTAATGATCCAATTACATGGGTATTTTTCTTAGTAACATTAGTAGTAAAATATTTGGGATGATAATGAATTACAGACTGCTTGAATGGATTGAGGATAAAAATATTACGGGTGATTATTAAGCTGGGTTTTAAAAGGGTTATTCGACTGTTGACCTCATGTTCACTTTGTTAGCTCTAGTTCCAAAACAGTTTTCTTTTCATCGAAAATTATATATAGCTTTCATTGATTTTGAAAAACCCTTCGATTCCGTTAACAGAGATCTTCTCTAGACAATTATGATTAAAAACGGTAATATGCGTAAACTTTACAGGTGTGTAAGAAGTATGTACAATAAGGTGAAAGCTAAAGGGTTGTGGAACTAAATTTGCGGATCACATCAATTGTTCAGACGTGGTTAAACAGGGCAATGCCTGTAGTCCAGTTTTATTTTCACCATCCATCAATGAGCTAGCATTTGATGTCATCAAAAACGGGAGACCACGGGGGTTTGTTGACTCTTGATACATTTCAATTGTTTATTCTGTTACTGGCTGATGACGTGATTTTGATATCGGAGACAGTCATTGGTTTACAGACACAACTGAATAGTATACACCGCACAGCTACTTCTTTCCAGCTGTACAGAAATCCGACAAACACTCAATTACAAATACACTAACGCACGCGCAAACACACACACACACACACACACACACACACACACACACACACTCGCGCGCTCACTGTGAGAGAGAGAGAGGGAGAGAGAGAGGGGAGGAGAGGGGGGGAGATAGGGAGAAAGAAAGAGAGGAGGAGAGAGAGACAGGGGAAAACTTGCACGCAAGATGGAATCTTTGGGAAAAGGAGAGAGGAGATAGAGAGGAGGGAGGGAGGGGAGAGAGAGGAGAGAGGAGAGAGCTGTAAAGTAGTCCCCGTGTAATGACTGAACTGCACGCACTATGATGGAATCTTTGCCCCCTCCCTTCACCTTCCTCCTTTTCCCCTCCCCCCAAAGAGACGTTTTCCGGAATTGCATGCACCATCTTCCTGGTCCACAGAGCGCCACAGGGCGGGAGATGGAGGAAGCAGGAAACAAGTCATCCCACACCCAGAGCCAGGAGCCGGTGTGTCAGGCAATAGTCACGGTCAGGTCACAGTGGGCAGAGGGAGGCTTCTAATTTCAACACAAGCTACAACGACTACACTGGGACGCAGAAGGCTGCAGAAGGGGATGGTGTGGGGGCGGGGCGGGGGGAGGTGGGGGGGGGGGGGGGGGGCGCAAGGTCTAGCTGGCGCGCCATGCTGCCGACCCCAGCACACACACAGACACACAGACACAGACACACACCACACCACACCACACTGCACCATACCACATCAGCACACACACACAACACACCACACACACACACACACACACACACACACACAAAACACACAGCACACACACACACACACACAATGACACACACACACACACTGGCGCGCTGTTACAGCGCGACAGCGGCGCCGCACACACAGACACACACCAGACACACACACACACACACACACACACCACACGCGCACACGCACAGACACAATTGAGACACCACACACAGGAACACAACAGAGACCGAGAGAGACATCTTTATACAAGAAAAGCGATAAATTCCTAACATCACTGTGTTTAGAGGATGCCATCAACAAGCAGAGTTTAAAGACACAAGGGCATTGATAATATATTTCCTGGGAATAAACTTTTCTCTAATTTTACTAAGAGCTGGGCAGCATAAAACAAAATGTACCTCATCTTCCTTAGAATTTTTGCATAAACAACATATCAGATTTGCTTCATTGTGTTCTCTGTATCTAT
>JADBJO010016159.1:15000-41363 GCA_016801955.1 Conus betulinus | reverse complement strand
GATCACTTGCAGCTTTGTTACAAACTTCAAAACCACAAGCGACTAGAGTTGACAACTTGGCCGAAGTCCTTCCCCCGAAATGAAACAAAAAGTCATGACAAAACAGCTCCAAGACTACGACTTTCCCAATAGTACAATAAAGTAATCCGTCAATTGTGGAATGGCACACAGATTCCAGCTGATGGCTGAAGTATGTGATGCCGACATGACTTGTGCTCAATTCAGTTCAGTGGTTTTATTTTATGTCTTTCATCGCCAGATGATATATGACTTGTGCCTCTGATCTGATTAAAAGGGAACTCAGGCTTTACGTTTCCGCATGGAATCCAAATATTCAAGCTCCCTACATGGGATTACATATACTGTATTCTACCTCTTACAGTACACACCGACAAGTATCCTGTCAAATGTGGATTAACTTCAAGTTATAAAATATTACTGAATATACAATGTACAGCCACAAAAAACATTTAACAAAACACCACAAAACTCTGAAGACAGACATGGTGGATAACCAACCTACAATGTACAAGTAGGAACACATAAAAGTTAAAAACACTACTAAATCTGCGCGATGTAAACACAATGTACAAATTACAATTGTGGATAAGTGAAATTATAACAAGTATAAAAGAAAACTTACTTTACATTTTTCAGCCATTCTAAGAGAAAATAACTCTTGAAGAACGAATGACGTCAAACCCTCTCTAATTATAAGATCAGATTGTAGTTCAGAAAATAAAATATGTTTCCATGTAAGATAGGTAAATATAAGTTGCATCGAAGCAAGTGAAGATTAAAGTTGTTTTTTATTTTGAACATAAATCATACATTTATCGAAAAAAGAGATAAATTGTTTGGGAATAATAATTTTGTTTCGCTACAGGTGCTAAGGTTTAGTTTGCTAAGATGATTTATTTGTTTACATTGTTGTTTTAGTAACGAAGGATAGCAAATCATTAAAAAACTTGATTAAGTTCTTTTAATAGTTGTTTGTTAGAATTAGATTATTATACTGAGTTTATCAATAGTTTGTTATACTATTATTTTTGCTTCGATGTTATGTTGTCAGAATGATGTTCTGTTGTATTGTTGATCGTTAGATCTACTGATGACGAACATGTATAAAAAGAGAGAGTGTGTGTGTATGTGGAATGACTTGCTGACAATGGCTTGCTGACAAGAATTCCTTGCTGAAATGCCAATTCTGCCATAAAAGGGAAGAGCTACATCAACTCTGGGCTAGTCTGGTCTCAAGATTGTTTGCCTGGCTGACCTGAGCGCTGGCTGCTTGCTGTCTCTGCTACCTCTTATGATCCGCAATACCCAGCAGATTTTTCCTCTGCATGAAAGATCTGTGCAAAGTGGCAGGCACAAAGATGAGATTGAAACATTCTGCCCATATAGATTGAACTGAAATCCTTTTGGTTCAACTGAGATCCTGCCTATGCCCTACGACCACTTTGCCACACAATCAAGAAAATAGCTACCACCACCAAACCCTGAAGTTGGCTGAAGTCAGGCATAGAATGTGAAGCTGGAGAAACCACATTCTGCTGACAGTATCACGTCTGTTTAAAAAAAAAAAAAAAAAAGCAACAACAACAAAAAAAAGCTGATTTTGAAATAGATCTGATACTTACCAACAACAGCAGCAGCATTATACACCTGTGAGGATGGTGGAGATGGATGGATATACAGGGTAATTGATGACAATGATAAATTCAAACTTACGATGGTGGACATGGAAAGTGTTGTGAATTGCTTAATAGCATTTTTCTTTCCTCTAGGACCTGGAGTCATGCCACAGATACTAAAGAGGTGGGTTTCGGGGTGAAGGTAAATACCTGGTAATCTTGTGCACTGTTTGCTCTGATATCCTGTCATTGATTAAACAATGCATACAGGAAACTTCCACATGATCCACAGGAAGGAAATAGCGGCACTGACCTGATGGTGGTTCTAGTTCTTCAGCGACATCGATTTCAATCTTCACCTCTGACATCACCAGATGATCAGGGAATGCCATGGGGTAAACAGAGTCTGTAGACACAGTTATACTTTTGTATACAAATGACACCTTCTTCAGCAGCGTTTTTTTTTTTGTTTTTTTTTGTGTTTTTTTTACACACACACACACATACACACAAACACATACACAACACATGATCTATTCCTCTCTCTCTCTCTCTCTCAAACATGCACACACTTGAACTTGGAATTTTACTCCTTTCACCCTTTTCTTAATCTCTCTGTACTTACATTGTCCTCCAAAAATATTCTTCTTGCTATTGATAGGTCTAGTTGTATTCTCTAGAGTAAATCTGGTTACACTGGGCTGATTCTGTCACGTACTTACCCCAAACTTCAAATTCAATAAAAAACTGGCTTAGATTATCATCAATCATAGAAAAAAAAATATTACGCATACATAGTAATTACTATTTTGCAAATGACATGCATGCACTGATGCAGTTCCTTTGATTCTATTCCTAGTCATAGAAGCAACAATGAAACTGACAGATGACAAGATGAAGGCACTCTTTGCTAAAAATATTCACATGAAATGGAAGAAATAAAGGATTTAACTGACCCTCCTCCCACCCCATCCCCCTTCCCAATGATGGGGAAGCACAACTTCAACTGGCCAGATTATTTTCAGTTCAATGATCCCGTGTGCAGTGATCACTTGGAGGGATGTCTGTATCTGATTCATGCAACCACCCACTGTCACACTTTCTTTGGTTTACTGACCTTTAACAAATGCTGAACATTACCAAATGTGTCGGGCAGGACTGCGAAAGGCTTCTTTTTAATGTAAGGCTGATAAATGTTAATAGTTGTACATACTATAATGTAGTTGTACAACTTCCCAGTTCATCGCAACATGTGTTCAGCAAAAAGCCAGGAGCCCAACTTCAACTTCTGCTTGGTTCTCATCCACTGGCGCTCAACAGACAAGATAGAAACTTTAGAAGACTTTCAACTATACCTTTTTTTGTACATCGAGAAGTTAACAGAAAAATCCAGAAGGAAATACAACTTACATGATCCCCTTCCCTCTCTCTTTGTTTCCGCGGTCGTAACTCTTACCGGAAGACACTGATATGTTCTACAGAAAGATGTACAAAGAACAAAAAAAGCATGTCTCTGCTTTGTCCTACCCTTTTATTGGGGTCTAAAGAGAATGTTTTCCCACAAATCAAAAATATGTGTGTCAATGTTTGTTATGAACATCCAATCAGGCATCTGTGAAGCAGGATACTCTTACAGGAGGTCTTTAAATGAGATGAAATTGTCAAAAGTTGCATGTCGCCAAAGAGAGTTAGTTTGTTTCAAATACGTCTATGATGCTCGGTCAATCTACCTAAAGGTGTCTTTTGCCTCAAATAAGCTTTGGTGGCTTGTAGTTTTCACAAGTAAATTTGATGTTGACATTCAGATTTATACAGAAGCACACAAATTTTTTACACCAATGTCGTCAAAACATTGTAATCTACGTTACTAAATGGCAATGGGTTTAAAGACTTAAAAAGAAACCTTTTAACCAGACCCCCAGTATTTATTCTAAAACCAGAAGGAAACAAAAATCACACTTTAAAAACTTCCAATAAAGTATAAACTTGAGCAAAATTTGACATCATCAAGATTTTTTTTTTTTTCAGAGTTGGCAATAAGCATGTAATCTACGTGACTTCGTTTCTACCAAACTGGCTAATGCTACCTGTCTGAAGAAAATATATGAGAAACCACAAGCCTAAGGGAAGATAATTACACTTAAACTTGTAGGGAAACTCCTTCCAGTTTTTCGTCAGACTGGGACAGAAATGTACGTTACGTAAGCAACGTTACTGCAGAAAAGGTTACTTGTTTGTTCCGTGTCAAGTTTTAATTTTTTTTTTTTTTGCACTACCCGCTCTATTAAAGCATCATAACTTGCTTCCCTGGTTTTGCCATTTGCATTCCAGATTTGGGATGTGAAACAGTGGAGCCATGAATAATTGACTGATATGCTGGTAAAGTGAGCTTGGTTTCCAAGTTCAAAACAGAGGTGGGTACCTTCATAGTAATTATGATTTTTAGATACATTGTTAGAGCATGAACATGGTTAAACAAAAATCTGGGTGTGATGTATCTCAGGTATTTTCTTTTTAATGCATAATGTAGCAATGTCAGTTGTAACGCAGCTTACATACCTTCATTAGACTTGTCTGTTTCTCGCAAAGTGTCTTGTTGCAAAAGCCGTGTCAGAAAGCCAGCAAGTATAATGTTTTCTGAATCTATAAAAAAGCCGTCATGACGTCTGTTGCCTCGATGGTCACGTGTGCAGCTTAACAGCTGCACTATGATGGAAGAAAGTGATGGTAATGGAGATTACATTCCTTGGGAAGCCATATCATCAATATCTTTTTTCTACAATGAAAGAATAGAAAGTTGGAACTTTAGACATTAGAACAGGCAGAACAAGTATTATCAAATACAAACAAATGACTTCAGGGTGAGATGTCAAAAGCAAAAAGAAAGCGAATGTATGAGGGTTAATTGATAACATAGATTACAAGGTAACGTAGATTACAAAACTAAATTTGTGATTTATTGGACTCCCAACAGGAGTAATTATACAATCAGAATGGAGAGAAAATTTCTCTGTGTTTCTGTTTGTCTGTGTGTCTGTCTGTCATTCTGTCTGTGTATATATAGATATGCGCATACACATTGAAAGCAAAAAAATTGGGTGTATCTCGTATAATACTAAACCAAAATGGAAGCGATTTTCAGACGAGATGGGCCATAATACTGGAAGTGTGTTCACCTTTCTGAAGAGTCTTTTCCATGTGATCCAGAAATAGTTCCTGACCTCGAGTTCATTCACTATTGGACAGACAGCCCAACCTCCCAGTTACAGGAACAGATTTATGTTCTATGTCATTTCTGATCACGCAAACTTATTTGGCATCAAGGCATGTTGGAACTTCTTCGAAAGTGGGCCATGGAAAAGGGCCCTGTGATGGCCTTGGTAGGGTGGCAAAGAGGATAGCTGACCTACCATCCCACCAAAGCAGGACAATCCAGGATGCTGAAGACTTCTTCAAATGGGGAAAAGGAGACCTCAAAAACGTTCAACACACATCTTTCGTCAGTGAGGAAGATGTGAGCAGAGAAAACAGATCTTTAGAAACCCTGACCAAAGACACAGTCCCATGCAAAGGGACTATGAAAGTACACTCTGTTTACACAGTAGAGAGAAACGTCATCATGACCAGATCAACCTCTTGCTATCTCACATTGTCACTGGGTACTCAGTCAATCAATGCACCATGTGCACTATGAAGAAAATATCCAAGCTCAGTCAGTCAAAACACCTCTATCGACTGCAATGGAAACACAAGACCATACTCCTGTGCCGCATTGTGATCCCACAGGACTGTCGACCTCAACTGTGGAGGAACATCGACTAAAGCCCAAAGGCCCAGCGCTACCTGATTCCGAAATCCTGGATGTTCATCCTGACAAAGGTGACTTTGTTGCAGCAGTGCATCAGAAGCAGTGGTACGTCGGTAAAGTCAAGGACATTGATGAGGAAGAAGGAGAGTGCTATACTGAGTTCATGAAAAGGAGTAAAAAAGTTGATAACTCCTACAAGAGGCCACATCACCAAGATGAATTGTGGGTGTCCTTTGATGACATCATCTGCATTATACAAGAACCAAAAGCAACAGGTCGATTTGGGCGGACATTTCAGCTTCAGGAAGATCTGCATCTGATCAGGATTTGTTTGAAAAAAGTGCAGTGACCTGGCTGTTTCCCATCATTTGGATGGCTAGGATTAAGTAGCATCTTGCAGTCACATTTTTCTTTGTCTGTGTCCAATACATACTGAATCACCACTTAAAAGAGTTTCCGTAACATGTGTTATCATCATAAAAGCTTTTTTTTTTTTACATTAAAGTGTTTTAAGTTCTTTTACAAACAGGAAAGTATCAGACTTCTGAGACTAACCAGAAGTAATCTACGTGATCAGAAGTAACCTACGTTTCCTTTGTTGAAATCATCAGCTATGAATCTGAAAAATAATACTAAGGTTCATAATCTTTCATTTTGTTTCGTTTCATTCCGGTAGGTTAGGTCTTTTGGACATTTCTGCAAATGTATAAAAAACTGTAATCTACATTACAAGAACTTGTAATCTGCGCTCTAATTATTTTTTTAGTTTAAAAATAATTTTCACCTACTTATTTTCACACAGTTCAGTGAAATTTAGTGAAAGGAATGATTAAGTTTCACTTTTTCATTATACATTTTTGTCTTTCCTATTGTTATGCTAAATAAGAGATTTTGTTTGAGGAGTTGGTGGATGAAAAAAGCCACCTTTAAAAAAAAAAAAAAATTTTTTTTTTTTGCTGTTGAATTCCTATAAAGTATGACGAGTTTGCTTAGAGAATGCAAACAGGCGTAGTATGCTATGAAATGATATTCATTTCTGGAGTTGAAAATGTAAAGTATTGGTGGATTTTGTTTCCTGTTTTGCGTTCATTGATTTTTGAAGCTAGCAATGTGGCATAACGTAAATTACAACATTCATTTCAGGCCATTGTGTTCAATGAAGAATTGCAACAAAACTGTTTGAGGCTGCGATTTTTTTTTTTTTTTTTTTTTTTTTTTTTTTATTATCCAAATATTGCAAAAGGGTTGTTCTGTGAAACTAATAAAAATCTGTGCTAAAATCGATTTGTTTCCTTTTATGATATTTTGGATTCTGATTTGTACATCTTTCTGTAGAACGACTGATTAAACCAGCAGGTCCCCTGTGACAATTTCGTCCAAATCCAGACAAAGTCTGTATTTTACACAAGCTATTTCGGCCAGCAGACACAGCCAGCCAGCCTACTTTTTCAAAGCTCTGATACAAGTGACCAACTTTTATGTTATCGAATTGCGTTTAGTACTCTGATTCACATCACAATGACTTCGTTCAGCTCTGTGTTGGAAAACCTCGGTCCTTCGCACATCCTTCGAGTTGTCTGCCCAGGCGAGCAAAGTTGACTTTTGCGCGAAAGGTGGTCAGGGGAGGTTAACCCTATTGTTGGAACAGCTATAGTATAGTATAGTATAGTATAGTATAGTATAGTATAGTATAGTATAGTATAGTATAGTATAGTATAAGAGCGATTGGGGCTCTACTTTTAAAGAGTCTATTCGTCTATCTAATTCTAACTTTGATTTTTAGCATTGCGTGCAAGCTCAGTTTTTTCAGGAGTTATTCTTGGCAAGTAGGGTTATACAATGATGGTAGATTCTTCCAATGTTCATCTAGTCTCTCTCTCAAAAGCATCCACTGATGGTGCAGGAACCACTGACTCTGGGGCATCTCCCTTTTCTTTTAGCTGTGTAGGGTCTTCTTCTTCTTCTTCTTCTGTAAAGTCTCCACAATCAACAGGTCGATTATTATGAGACCGTGAAACAGGGGATCTGCTAAAAAAAAAACAAACAACAAACAAAAAACAAACAAACAAACAAACAAAAACCAAACAACAACAAACAAAAAAACAACAAAAAAAAACACCTTTCTGCTTCCTATTTCTTTATCGAGATTACTCACATTCATACCACAAAGTAACACCCCACCCCTACCTTTACTCACACAGCCTAGAAGAAGAAGAAGAAGAAGAAGAAGAAGAAGAAGAAGAAGAAGACCACCACACCACCACCACCACCACCACCAACAACAACAACAAAGGTGTGTGTGTGTGTGGTGTGGGGGGGGGGGGGGGGGTTACACTTTGCAGGGGTGAAACTGCACGTCCCAATTCTTCCCTAAAACAGCGAGCTGTTGGAGGTCTTCCTGTAGTTGGGCTTGGTCCTGGGCAGAGCTGACCCTGTTGTACACCGCAACGTCATCTGCAAAGAGTCTGCCGTTTTAGTCAGATTGTCAGCAGGTCGTTGATAAAGGCTAGAAATAAGAACGGTCCCAGCACTGACCCCTGTGGCACACCGGATCTGACTGGTACAAACGATGAGCACGACCCATTTACAACCACTGCCTGTCGTGTGTTCTGCAGAAACTCGCTATCCACCTGTTGCTATGACTTTGGACACCATATGCATGGAGCTTATGAAGGAGAAGGCTATGGGCTGACTTTGTCAAATTGCCTTAGCAAAAATCCATTATAAGGATATCGACTTGTTCTCCTCCCTCCATGTGTCCAACAATTTCGTCAACAAGTTCGAGGAGCTGTGTTTCACATGAGCGACCCTCTCTGAAGCCGTGCTGGCGGTCAGTGAGGATCCTCCGGGAATCCAGGTGTTCCATCATAGCACTTGATACCACATGTTCCATGACTTTGCATATGATGCAGGTGAGGGAGACTGGCCTGTAGTTAGCAGGATCGTATTGTTTGTCCCCTTTTTGAAGATAGGCGTGACGTATGCATCTCTCCAGTCTGCTGGAACAACTCCGCTGGACATGGAGGACTGGAAACAGTATGGTAAGTGATGGGGCCACCTCTTCTGCAATCTCGCGGGAGGACTCTGGGTCTAATTCCGCCAGGTCCGCTGGCCTTATTCGGATCTAGTCTTCTCAACACTTTGAGGAGACTCCATCAGTACCGTAGTAATGACAGTGCCATCCATGGGTGGAATAACTGGCGCCGTTCATTCCGGTTTTCTGCTTGAATACTCCTTCCCCTCGCTGAACAGACTGAAACTGTTGATTCAGTATTCATATTCCAGCTTGGGTTTTTCGGGTCTGAGAAGAGCCGTCCATCTTTCTTGAGTGGGTGCAACACCAGTGTTGGATTTCTGTCTGTGGTGCTTTATGAAGCTCCAGAACTTTTTGTTCTTAGTTGCTTGTGTGGCCGTTGCTCCTCCTCTTCGAAAGTATCGTTGAGGTAGCACCAGTAGTTCCATCGCAATCGTCGCTGAGCGATTCGTCTTAGATTCCTAGCTTCTTCTCTGCCCTCTTTGCCTACCAGACTTCTTCATCTTCTTGTAAAGCCCTGTCGTGCCTGCTCATGAGTTTACGCAACTCTGGAATAATCCACGGCTGATTGGGCTTAGGACGAACAGTCTTCTGGGGGATAAACGTCCCTGATGGTTTTTTTTTTTGTAGGGTGTGTCCTTGAACAGATTGCAAAGCTCCTCTGTTTGAGACCGTGTCCTTTTTTTCTCCTTGACTTCCCCCTTCTTAGAGTTTATTTGATGCCTGCCCACTATTCCCATTCTTCATCATGAGAGTGGAACTTCATCATAGAGGTTCTTGCACTGTGTTTTTGATGCTTTCCCAGTCTGATTTCGCATATTGAGGATTTCGCGTTTGTTGTTGACTCTTTAACCCTTTGTAGTTTTTTTTAAAAGTGTCTAGTATGTTTGGAAACAACAGTAATACAGTAACAGTTTTGGATTTTAAAGAAAATAACAAACTTAAACATTAACACTTGGAACAACTATGTACACTCACTTGGAACAACTATGTACAAAGTGAACACTTCGTTTGCTCAGTTACTCTCGTCGAATCTTGTCGGTCTTTTGACGACCCTTCCCAAAGGTGTTGTATGGTGAGAATTTCATCTTGTCTTTGTTGAGTGTTACTTTGAATGTCCTCCAGTCTGCTTCTGATCACCAGACTGTACAGGCGATTGTGTCCTTGTGCTCGTTTTGTTGGAGTGCATTGTGGTGTCTTTGACGTTGTTTCAGAGGATTCATGTTGTGGTTCGTGATGATATTGCTTGTTGCTGTTTGTATTCACTTGATTGTTGTGGTTCAATTATTGTTCAGATTCTTGTCTATTGCATATCAGTGTCATCTTCGTGGAGTGGTGATGTTTGCGGTGGCTTCGTAGAAGTTTGATCCGCGCTTGTCATTACTCTGAAGGAATTAGGTTCTTCACAGACTTGGACCACTGTGGCTGGTTTCCATCGTTGAATGTACTGATCTGTGATCCACACCGCTTGTCCTTGGTGGATGGGGGGTAGTTTGTTGCCCGCGTGATAGTTGTAGTTTTCAGTCATCAGTGAAGCCCATTTGACTGTGGATATCTTGGCGATGAAGTTGTGTGCTGTATTCCCCATGTTCTGATAAAGTCCTGGTAGGCCTTTCCTGTAAACTGGGGGCCATTATCAATGATGATGGTGTCAGGTTTTCCAAAAAATGCAAGGGCTTTCTTTGTGTTTCTTTCTTCTCTCTTTCTTCTGTCACAATTTTTGCTACTTTGCTATAGTCAGCAGAGTTACAACTGGAAACTTTCAGAAGTAGTCTGCGATTATCAAGTATGTTGTATTGTTCACCTCAAACAGGTCAGTTTCCGATCTTCTTCGAAGGTGTGGAGGTGATCTCATGGGCTGTCATGGGCTCTTTGTGGTTCACTGGTCGTGTTTATTGGCGGATGTAGCATCTTTGAATCATTCTATGTCATTGTTGATGGTGAGCCAGTACACTGAGTCTCCTGCTAACAATCATGTTTTTTCCCCCTCAATCCCTTGGAGTGCCCTATGGAAGTGTTGATGGGATGAGAACTTGCATTCCTTTGAAGATGATCCCACTCTCAATTGCCAGTTCATCCCTAGAGGGCCAGACAGTTCTGATTTCCGCTGTTAACTCCTTGATGTTTGTAGCCATCCCTGGATGATGATTTGTTTTAGGGTGCAGAGGACAGAGTCTCTGTCAGTTTCTTCTTGTAGTTGATGTTGTTTTTCTCTTGGGAAGTTGATGAGTGCAATTTCATCTGTTTCTGTTTCTTCTGCAATCAGCTCTGTACCGTTCACTCTCAAGTCCAGCAATATGCCGCCTGTGTCACGTCAGTCTGAGAGTCGGGACAGGGGTGTGTGAAAGAGTTATCAAGCTTCCAGGTCGGTGTATGATCTTAAGTCGTGGCCCCTGAATTTTGTACCGCATTCTTTGCAGACGTGGTGGTGGCGGCTCTGTGAAGAGGCTTCTCGGTGGTCATTACCAGAGGTTTGTGATCGGTGATCACGGTGAACAGTCTTCCATACAGATAGGTTTGAATCTGTGTGATAGCGAAGACGACTGCCAGCATCTCTCGATCTATGTTGGGATAGTTGCTTTGAGCATGATTCAGTGTCTTGGAGGCAAATGCTCTAGGGTGGTTGTCTTGGAGTAGGGCTGCACCTACACCTCTTTGACTTGTACCAATCTCCGGGGTGAACTGGTTTCTTTGGATCATAGAATGCCAGGCAGGCTTCAGCTGACAGGCTTGCCTTCATCTCCTCAAAAACAGTGGCTGTAGTCCTCCTGAATGATGAACGGTGTGTCCTTCTTGAGGAGGTCTGTCAATGGCTGTGATTTTGTCGCTGAAGTTTGGTAGGAAGGAAGCCATGTAGGTCACCATGCCTAGGAATCGTTTGCATATCTTCCTTGTTCTGTGGTATCGGCATTTCTTTGATGGCTTGCACTTTTGCCGGGTCTGGTTTGATACCTTCAGCGGAGTAAATGTTGCCAAAGAATGGAATCTGTGACTTTCGGATGTCACATTTTTCAGAGTTGAAAATGAGTTCATTTCGCGTCTGCACGTTCCATCAATGCCTTCAGGTTACGGTCATGTTCTTCTGCATTTTTGCCATGCACGCAGACATTGTCATGGATTCCAATGACTCCGGGTGGTAGTCCTTTCAAAGAATTTTCATCCATTCTGGTTTTGGAAGATTGTCCTGGGATACGTTGACTCCCGAAGGGTAGTCTTCTCCAACAACAGTATCATCCAAATGGTGTTCAGAATGACGTGAGGGGCTGACCCTCTTGATCTAGATGGACAGACCAGTAAACAAGCTTTGGCATTAAGTTTGCTAAACACACAACACACCACACAACACACACAAAGAGAAGAGAGAGAGTGAGAGAGAGAGAGAGAGAGAGAAGGAGAGGAGAGAGAGAGGAGAGAGGGGAGAGAAGAGGGAGAAGAGAGACGAATGAGCGAGGATGGTGGAGGTAAATGCGTTCGGGGAGAGGAGAGCGGAGAGAGAGAGAGAGAGGAGCGAGAGGGAGATAAGAGAGGGAGAGAGGAGGGAGAAGAGAAGATAGAGAGATATGAGGGAGGAGGGAGAGAGGGAGAGGGAGAGGAGAGGAGGCAAGAGATTTGAGATCTTTAAATGGGAGCGGAGGAGGGAGAGGAGAGAAAAGAGAGAGACCTCAAGATGAGATTTTTAGGCCAAGGAAAGCGTCGAGGGAGAGGGACAATCTTTCCTTGAGGATGCAGATCACGAAGAAAAAATTTCAGAACACATATCATCCATACTGACATTCAAAATTTATGTTCAGAGGAGTAGCAGCACTGAGGAAGAGGGGACTCCCTAGAACGGATGAGGAGGGAAGGAGAAACTAGAGGAAGGAAAAGAGAGGAGGAAGGGGAAGGAGAGATGGAGAGAGAGGTGAACGAAGAGAGGAAAGGGGAAGATGAAGACAGGAGAGACAAAAAGGAGAGATCAGATTGATGAGGATCTTTAATACGCAGGATGAAGATTTTTAGGCCAAAGCAGCGTCTACAATCTGTCCTTGTCATGATACCATTATTTCAAACACAGATACTGACAATTCAAACATAGCAGCACTGAATCTAACTCTACAATGAAAGCAAAACTATTCGTTAAAAATAATTATGAGATGGAAGAGATGGGTGAAACAGAAGGAAAAAACAAATAAAACAAACAAAACGAACAGACAGAGGTCAAGAGGAGGGTAGGCAGGCGGAGGAGAAAAAGGGGTAGTTTACAGAGTGGGAGTGGGGAATGAGCGATTTTTAATTTTAACGGAGTAGGATATATGTCTAGAACGATATATTCAAAGTATGGTTCACAGAAAACGTTGCGAATGGGCGCTAATCATATTAGTGGAGGAATTGCAATGAATACAGAAGAATAAAATGTTCATGCAAATGTTTCTGGAAAAGTTTCAAAGTATTCGTATTTTGCAGATTCGGTGGAAGTGAGTTTCCAGAACATATTGTCTAGAGTAAGCTAGACCTTGTTTTTGTACTGATCAATGCCGTGGGTAGGGAAGAAGGAATTTCGTCGAGAGCCAGAAAAAGCCTGTTCGATCTTGTAAAAAGGCATTGATATAACATGGCAGAGATTGTCTGTCAAGATTTGTAAACATAAATGATGCCTTGTTGAATTTCAATTGCTCACTCAGAGGAAGTATGTTCAGCAACTTTTAGTAGTTTTTCGTCCTGTTGTTAGAGATACAGCTGGATGGAGTAGTTCTGCTGCAACGTCTTATGGAGTGGGGAATTCAGCCTTTTTTTTTTTTTTTTTTTTTTTTTTTTTCATGGTCATCCACAACCCCTCCCGTCCCCACACTGTTTTGAAGCGTGATTGATATGTGACATTTGTGTGCATTGAATAAAAGTTTTAGAGCACAATAATGTTGACGTAGCGCTCTAATTGAGATAACAGGAAAAAAAGGTTTTTGAGTTTTAACCTTCTACGTTGAGATAAGATTTGCCATTTTTTCAATTCTTTTGTATCGTTACCTCTGAAACAACGATGCTCATCTACCCTGCCAATAGAAATGCCATTTCAACTGACGTTTTTTTCTTCAAAGAAGAGGAGTCTATTGGGGTTTTTGGGAGTCAACTGAAAACTGGTGTTTTTGGAGGGTAAGCTATAATCATAGATTTGGTTTTTCGGTTTATGGTGTTTATGAACTATTGATTGGACTTTTGAATGACACCATTCCCCTGATACGTCGTTTAGACCTTTTTGAAGAGAAAGTTTCTATTGTCTGTAGATCACTTCCATTCGTTTGGAGTGACGAATCATCAGCAAAATAAAATATGTGTCGTGACCTTTTCATCTGATACGGGCAATGCTAAATCACTGATGAAGATGCAGAATAGGAGGGTACCTAGTGTTGAGCCTTGTGGGACTTTCCATGTCTGACAAAGTCTGAAGCAGGGGTTTTGCCCATTTAAACACCACATACTGAATACTATTGTTCAGTATGATTGGAAATAATGAGATCATCAGAGTATGGTTTCAAGTAGAAAGTTTCTTTAGATGAATGGAATGATCAACAAGATCAAACGCCTTTTTGAAGTCAAGAAAAGACACAACCCGTCGTTTGTGATTGTGGTTCATATTTGAAAGCCAATGAGTCACACATTCGTGATAACGCGCTGTGTGGCAGGAGTGATGAGATCAGAATCCAGATTTGAGTGGGTAAAATAAAATGTTTTTTTCTCCATGAACTGAGATACGTATGTGGATGAGATCAGAATCCAGATTGGAGTGGGTAAAATATAGTTTTTGTTTTTTTCTCCATGAACTGAGATACGTATGTGTGTATGTGTCTTTCGAGGGGGTTTGGATAGAATTGATAGTATGGATATAGGTCTGAAATTATTTGGATCCAAACCAAATCATTTAAATGTGTTGGAAGGAGGATCACTTTGGCGTTTTTTTGAACACTTGAAGGAAAACATTAGTTTTCAATAGATAGATTACATATGTATGTAAGAGACTCAACAATGTAAGGTAGAGAGAGTTTGAGAAGAAATGCAGGTGTGTTATCAGGACCCAAAGGATTTTTTTTTATTCTCTAACTGTGCTATGTGTGCATTTGTAATTCATGTACAGCAAGAAGGGGAATTTTGATTGAGTTACTGGATCCAAATTTTTTGTGTTGCAAATTGATATTAGGGAAAGTCGGACATGCATATTTCATTTGGTACTCTTATAGTCTGTGAAGCTTGAGTAAGGATATCTGCTAATGACCGAAAGTGGGTATTAAATTTGTCCGGGGTGATGTTTTGTGCTTGAGTTTTTGTGAATCTGTATGCTTGTTGTGCACAATAGTGTTTACTGCCCTCCACACATTGGCGCTGTGGATTTTGCATCTGTAATCATTTAACTGAAGTAGTCTCGTTTGGGCTTTTTCAACTTCATTTGAAACCAAGTTTTCTACTGCTCTTGCTGCTTTAGTCAAACAAATTTGCTGCCTTGAGTTGGTCACGTAGAACCGTTTCTTGCAACAATTCTGGATGTTAACCACGGGTTCATATGCGGATGCGTAACTCTTTTCTGATGTAACATTAAAACAATGAATGATGATCACACACACACACACACACCCACACACAATACAACAATAAATGTTTTAGTGGTGCAAATAAAGAGGATGCTATGAGTGCTATGAGCACAATCCACTTTACAGCAGATTTAGACAGCCAGCCAGCGAAATGAAAGTGAAATGAGTACATTGGTGAATGATGAGTAAATTAACAGATAAATTTTTAAGTGAATGATTAACACAATGCAAATTCAACCAGATAACAGCAATGATTTTAAGTGTGGATAGATCAAAATTCATACACAGTTCCTGCACAACTACAACAAAAAAAAACGTTCACCAATTTTCATTTGGTTTTAATTTAAGCAATGATTCACAAACAACAAAAACAATGTGGACAGATCAAAATTCATACACAGTTCACAACTGTAACAAACAACAAAAACAAATTCAAAGTGATTACATACCAAACAACAAAAACCAAAGGATAGATCAAAATTCATACACAGTTCCTGCACAACTACAACAAACAAAAAGTTCACCAATTTTCATTTGGTTTTAAAATCACTGTAATGATTACATACAAACAACAAAACAAACTCAACACTTAATAATTCAAATGGAGACCACATTGTTGCAGTCCAAACAAGGCATTCATGTTTGCACAGTGATCTGAAAAAAAAAAATTGCAGACTGATAATCGATTTCATATAAACATTCTCATGTTGCTGACTGATAATCAATTTCAAATAAACATTCTCATGTTTGTTTACACACACACACACACATGTGTGAGTATATGCATGGCGCACGCATATCGCGCACACACACACACACACACACACACACAAACACATTGCTCGAGGTGTTCCTGAAAACACTGGCCCATAAGAGCAAAGGCCATAGTGAAACAAACTCACTCCCTCTCTCTCTTTTTTGTCCCCAAAGTACTCTTTTCCATACAGTGTCCACTTCTTCCTTCCTGGCATCTTGTAGAATGTTGTGTTTTATGAACAGCAAACATCTATGGCCATGAAAATTAAACCAAAGCATAAAAGGCAGAAATTTTGTAAAAGTATGGGATGGAGGAAAGGCAGTGGGGAGTTTCATCATCTCACATGTTTGAAAACCAGAGGAGGGGTGGACCCACAGCACAGCCTCTTGTTCCCCACAGTTCACCACACCGTACTATTGTGCAAGCACTTTTTTTTCCGGTCTTTTTTTTTGCCGGTCTTTTTAAGGGTACAATTTTTTTCTTTTTTTTGTCCATCAGATTCAGATGTTTTTTGTTCTCAGCCGAGAGACCACTAAAAAGAAAAAAAAATCAGGGGCATTTTCTGCCAAGTGCAGTAGAGTTTTTTATGCCTGATCTGAACATGGAAACAGAAGCGCCGCACACACACCACACACACACACACACACACACACACACACACATACAAACTCTCTCTCTCTCTCACTCTATGACACAATCAGACCATCATCCATTCATCCTCTCCAACCACTGGCACAGTGACAGGCATGGCAACAGAGACAGATGAGCAGACAGAACTATAACACCTTGAATTATGTGCAGAGCTTTTTTTCATGTGCCAATTCAGTCTCGGTAATACAAAATGAAAAGTATCTGATCCGACAAAGAAAGTGCAGTAGGCATTACAAAGCATTCCAAAAACAGTAGGCATTACAAAAGCATTTCAAAAAAACACAGCATATCTATCTATGTCTGTCTTTAGTTTGACTGGTCACTAGAAATGGTGCGATCTTTACAAATTAAATAACAACACTGCAAACTAATATTCATACATAGAAATTCCATGTCTTTCCTTATGATATAACTGACTATACAAAACATATTCATGGCTTACAGAACACATACTCACAATTTACACACTTTCAGAACTCAAAGCACATTGTTTATTAGTTTTAACTCAACTTAATTTGAAATACCATAGCAATGAAATTATATATATATATATATATATATATATATATATATGGAATACACATTGAAAAACAAATACAGAAAAAAGCAATTAAGAAGAGGAGGGCGGCAGAGGGGAATGGGTGGAGGAAGGGGGTATTAAAAAATACAGGAAGAGGAGGGGGGAGAGAAGGGAAGCAGACAAGGGGATGGCAGGGAAAGGGGAATCAGGATGGAACAAAGATGGAGCATGGATTGAAAGGCAAACGACGTTGAAACTGTCAATAATCATAAATCTGCAAAAATGAAGAGGTGCTGTGAGTGGTGAGGGGAGGGAGGGTACAATGGTGAAGGGGAAAAGGGAGAAAACACCACAGCTGCATCTCACTTTCCAGTGAACTCCCACGCTATGTGACAACTGCAGAGCTGCATCACTCATCTGGGATTGACAGTTCGTACTGCTATTGAATTCACATGCTACACATCACAACACAATACTATACTTATGGACAGGAGGTTTGGTAATTCACTATGACATGGACCCCACACACTGTGTTGCAAGTGTATATCAGGAAGCTGGGGACTGCACACCATGTAGTAAGAGCTCACTATGTCGCACACCACAAAGGTGTATCAAAGGGAGGGGCAGTCCACTGTCATGTCAACAATCAACCACGCACTATGACACAAATCCACTCCACATGCATCTCACTGCCAAAAGCATCACTATGAACATCAGTTTTCCCATAAAGAGATACAATCATATGTTCAGACATGAGACTAAGAAAGCTGAAAAACCTGAAAATTGCCTGGGGAGGGTCAGCAGGTGGAATTACACTGAAGTCAAAGTGGAGTAAATGAACCCACTGAGTTGAGTTTGATTGGTGATAAAACCCCATGATCTTTCATTACTTACACTCTCGGTATACCCATCCATAGTAAAGGGTCACCAGTTTATCTTAACCCTTGTCCCTGGTAATCGCAATGCAAATCGTACCCATTACATCATGGCCGTCATGGCATGTCATAAGTTTGTGCTGTAGGGTGAGCCTAGTGAACATTACTTTCAACTGACACACACAGATACAACACTATGGCTCAGGTGAAAAACTGATTTGCATGAATGACTGAGAGGGCCCAGGAACATGGCTTTTTCAGCATTTTTAACATGTTGCTTTTAAAGGTTAGTAGTTGTCAGCTTGTAATGCATAGGGGCACTCGCTCTCGTCTGGCAAAACAAAAAAAATGGCGGGCCCCCCAAAAGGAGAATGTGAAAGAATTAGGAACTTGTAGATGTTTTTATGCTGAATTTCTTGTGGAAAAAAAAGCAAGAAGTTATTGACATTTTTAGTGTATTGTGTGTGGTGGGTGATATTTTTGATTTAGTCAAACAAAGCAACCATTGGTTATTGTGATTTTGAGACTCGACATAGACATGACTGGATGAGTGCCTATGGGTGACGAAAATCTCAAGATGCCATTCAGTGGGGAAGAAAAAACTTGTCAGTGTAGCGCTTCTAGAGGATCCTAAACCTTTCAAACATAAATGAGGACAGTGTGGGCTAACTATTACATTTGTTAATAGTGACCATTTTTGTTTCTTTGTGTGTTATTAGCACATGATTTTCACAATGTGAAAACTGAACTGTACCACACTCTCACCTGGATTACCTACACGGAAGACTGGTATAATCAACACTGACTTTCTTTAGAGAAAGGCTGTAACTTTTGTTTTGGATACTGACTGTTGGAATGTCACAGACTGGATTATTTTGTGAGCAAAGCTCCTGAGAAAGACAAGTAGGATGTGTCAGCTGTTTTCACCAGTTATTTTCACGTTCTGGACAGGCAAGCACCTAATAATCCAACACTCACAAGCAGCACTCCAGTGCTGTATTATATTATTCTTTATTTCAATTACAAACAATTTTTTTTAAATCTGCATGTCATGTTCGAACACACAGTGCAACGTTTAAAAGTTATGCCCTATTATGCCTATTTATTTCAAACGTAACTATTCTTTTCAAACTTTCCTTTCTGAAATTCACAAGAAGACAACAGACTTAATAGTCACGTTGTTATATAAACCAGTGCAAGGGTTAATCTTGCTTTCACAAAGTGACAAACAGACACTGTCCTCACTCTAATAAGCAGATTTTCATCAAATCTGTACCATGGCCCTATGAACCTTCAAAAAAATAAAATTCAGGTGTAAACAGGAATGTGACTAATGTTCAATGTTTCAGTCTTGACCACATATCAAGTTGTCTGCACACTCCACTTCCGACAATGCCATTCACACGTCCCCTACTGACAGTTTTACTATGAAGGCTTTACAGTAACTATGTGTTCTTACTTATATTTTATTCCTCTTCAGAATGAGGCAGACTGACAAGACTTGCTCTCCTCTATCAGCTGACCTAGCGCTATGGTTAACAGCACAGATTCCTGGCTGGGAGGTCATGGGTTTCGATTCCCCTCACAGCCATTTATATTTGTGGGATTTTTTCTCTTCTCATACTGTGCTCCTACCCACCAGTCAAGTCTGCTATAGGTTCAACTGGGAGGACTGGGAATGGCACAGTCCAAGTTTCATCCATTTAACAGATGTGTCACCGTGAGTGTTGTTTAATTTTCCTAACCAACATAGCATGTACCTGTATTTCCTCAGGCCTGGTTGTTACATGATACATTATGAAAGTAAGCATAGAGTACAGGTCTGCGATGCAGTCTCAGACCAGAATGGAACTGAACAACATCATCTTCAGTCTGATCAGTCAGCATTTTAAAAAGTCTCAAGTTCTGTTTGCTTTCCATGCCCCACTTTCATGACAACCTCAATTGTGATTTCCTCTCCATGTCTTACACATTTGGGTGAGTTGTGTGTCAAGGTTGCTGGTATCCGCAAGTTCATGGGGACCATCACTGGATGAACATGTAGACACCCTCACGCTGGCTCCATGTCTAAAGGAGTTTTTGGTCCTTAGTTAGGGAGTTAGTATGTGGTGTCCTGCACAACGTTGGATCCAGTGAACACCACCAAAATGAATTGGCATCAGTGCTGTGTGTCCTCTGGTGGACTGCCTCAAGAAACCTTGACACTGACTCTCCCTACTGAATGCCAGAGCTGGGGTGGCAACAGGACGACCCAGGCCATCTGTGGATGGGAAAGCACTGGGGGGGAGGGGTGGGGGGGGCAACAGGACAACCCAGGCCGTCTGTGGATGGGGAGAGCACACTGGGGGGGGGGGGGGGGGGGGGGGGGGGGGGTGGGGTGGGGGGGGGGGGGGGGTGGGGGGTGGCAACCGGGACATCCAGACCTGTCTGTGGTGGGGTGAGCACTAGGGGTGGGGGAGAGGGGGGGGGGTGGGGGTGGGCATGGTGGGGGGGGGGGGGGGGGGGGAGGGGGGAGGGGGGCTGGGGGGGGGTGGGGGGGGGGGGTTGGTTGGGGGGGGGGGCACAGGGACGAACCCAGGCCGTCTGTGGGATGGGGAGCTAGCACTGGGTGGGAGGGGTGGGGGGGGGGCGGGGGGGGTGAGGGTTGGGGGGCAACAAGGACAAGCGCCCCGCCGGTCCTGTGTGATGGTGAGAGGGGCGTGCTGGAGGGGTTGGTGGTTGGTTTGTGGGGGTGGGTGTTGGGTGTTTCAACAGACAACCCATGGCTGCTGTGGAGGTGAGAGCACCTGGGGGGGCAACAAACCCAAGAGCGGGGGGCCTGGGGGGCCCCTCCTCCCCTGGGGATGGGCAGACAGGACAAACCCAGGCTTATCTGTGTATGGGCCTTACAGCCGGCACAGGCATGGGGTGGGGGGGTGGGGCGAGTGTGGGGGGGAGTTGGCAACAGGACAACCCCGGCCATCTGTGGAGGGGGAGAGGTCACTGGGGGGGTGGGGTGGGGGTGGGGTCAACAGGACGACCCAGGCTTTCTGTGGATGGATAGCACTGGAGGTTTGAGGGGGGGGGGGGGGGGGGGGGTGGGGGGGGAGTTGGGGTGTGGGGGAGTGGGGGGAAGGGCTAGGACATCTCCCTACGGTGTCTGTGGATGTGGATCTGTGAATGAGGCATGCATGTGTATGGCCACGTGGGTGGCTCAAGATGAGACACAAACACACAAAAAAAAAAGTACGTGCAGAAGAGTTTAACACTATCCTTAAATCAACAGCGTCTTATAGATGAGCTGCATGTGTAAAATTCCTAACTGCACACATCACATGCATAATGCTTTCTGCCCTGTACTGGGACCACATCTTGTGTCTGGGTCAGGATTATATGCTGTGGCTAATAAAGTCTTACGCGCACAAACACATCAGCATGCAACAAGGTTTGTGATCATTACTGGATCCTCTTGTGTGTCTCAATTAGAAAGACTTTCCCTTGTAAAAGGGACCTTACTGCACACAACCACATTAAAATGGTTTCTAATCTGTATGGTTCATCTTGTGTGTCTTAAGATGTCTGCCTGTGATAAAAGTCTTACTGTAAACATCACATGAAAATGGTTCTTGAAGAGGTTTAACACATGCTAATCAACAGCGTCTTTGGATTACATGCATGTGTAAAAAGTCTACCTGCACACACATCAGACATGCAATATGCTTTTCTGACCTGTATGGATCAATCTTGTGTCTGTTCAGATTATACCTGAATGTGGTAAAAGTCTTACTGCAAAAAACATCACATGGCAAAGGTTTTGTCGATCATTATGGATCCTCTTGTGTGTCTTCAATTGACTTGCCCTTGTAAAAACTTACTGGCACACACGATCACATTAAAATGTTTCTAATCTGTATGGTTCATTCTTGTGTGTCCTTAAAGAGATGTCCTTGCCTGCCTGTGTAAAAGTCTTACTGTAAACATCACAACATGAAAATGGTTATGACCAGTATGGATCCATCTTGTGCTGTCTCCAGGATTACATTCACGTGTAAAAGTCTTACTGCAAACATCACATGCAAATACTTTCTGACTGTATGGATCATTTTGTGTCTCTTGTTTCTTCAGAGCACCTGCATGTGTAAAAAGTTCTTACTGCAAAACATCACATGAAAATTGCTTTCTGACCAGTATGGATCATCTGGTGTGTCTTCAGACTATATTGCACGTGTAAAAGTCTTACTGCACACATCACATGCAAATGCTTTTGCTGACCTGTATGGATCATCGTTGTGTTCTTCAAAGCACCTGGCCTGTGTAAAAGTCTTATGGCAAACATCACATGAAAATGGTTTCTGACCAGTAATGGATCATCTTGTGTGTCTTCAGATTACTTGCATATCGGTGAAAGTTTTACTGCAAACATCACATGAAAATGGCTTTCTCACCCTGCATGACTGCATCTTGTGTTTGTTCAGATTACCTGCATGTGTAAAGGTCTTACTGCAAAACATCACATGGGAAAAATGCTTCTGACCACTATTGGATTCAATCTTGGTGTCTTCAGTTGACTTGCCAATGTAAAAACCTTACTGCACACATCACATGAAAACTGGTTGCTGACCTGCATGTATCATCTTGTGTGTCTTCAGAGTACCTGCATGTGCAAAAAGTCTCTTACTGCAAACATCACAGAAAATGCGTGCTTTCTTCTGACCAGAATGGATCATCTTGTGTGTCTTTAGATTAGCCCTTGCATTCCGAAAAGTCTTACTGCAAACATCACATAAAAATGGTTTTTCTGACCAGTATGGATCATCTTGTGTGTCTTCACACTACATCGCACGTGTGTAAAAGTCTTACTGCACACAAATCACATGCAAATGCTTTCATGACCCTGTATGGATTCATCTTGTGTGTCTTCAGAGTATCTGCCCGTGTAAAAGTCTTATGGCAAACATCACATGAAAATTGGTTTCTGGACCAGTATGGATCATCTTGTGTGTGTCTTCAGATTACTTGCTGTGTAAAGGTCCTTACATGCACACATCACATTGCAAATGCTTTCTTCTGACCTGTGATGGATCATCCCTTGTGTGTCTTCAGAAGTACCTGCCTGTGTAAAAGTGGGGTTACTGGCAAACAATCACATGAAAATGGTTTCTGACCAGTATGGATCATCTTGTGTGTCTTCAGATTACTTGCATGTGTAACGGTCTTACTGAAAATCACATTGCAAAATGCTTTCTGACCAGAATGTATAATCTTGTGTGTCTTCAGATTACAATGCACATGTACTGCAAAAATCAAAAACGTCTTTCTGACAGAATGTATAATTTGTTGTTCTTTCAGGATTCAGATTAAATGCACACAAAGTCCATGCAAATGCTTTTCTGACCTGTATGGATCATCTTGTGTCCCATTCAGAGTATATGCATGTGTAAAAGTCTTACTGCAAACATGATATGAAAAAGGTTTCTTCTGGGGGACCATTATGGATGATCTTGTGTGTCTTCAGTTGGCCTGCCCATGTAAAAACCTTACTGCACATATCACATGAATATGGTTTCTGACCTCTATGGATCATCTTGTGTGTGTTCAGATTACCAGCCTGTGTAAAAAGATCTACTGCACATATCACAAGTGAACAGTTTTTCCTTTCTTGGTATCACCTTCACCTTTCCTCCCTGATTGTCACAGTTGTACTGAACACACCACAAAACCCACTGGTTTCTGAGCTGACCCTGATGCTTGACAAGTGGAAGACACAGGTTTGTCATCTTACCTGTATAGAAGAAAATAATTACTTCATTATCAGTGTCATAATCATCTTGCATCACTACCATCAACATATTGACCAGATCATAAAACCATCACTCATATCCTTTTATCAGGCAGTCTTATAATAAAAAAAAAAAAAATCAACAGGGTAAATGCAAAAAGAAAGCAAGCCCAGTCTCTTTTCACTTCATTGATGTGAATGGATCAAAGCTTCAAGGATATCAGTTGCACTGACAAATGGGGTTAAATGAGCTGCCAGTTTCAGCACTCAAAAGCGAGTGATAATATTCAAAACCCAGCTGACTACAGGAGGGTTTTTCAGGTGAAGGAAGAGAAAGAGGGGTAGGGAAGGGTAGCGGATGGGAAGAAGGAGTGGAGGAGAAAGGAGGAGAGAAGGCATAGAGGAGAGCTCCCCTTTTCCCCTCTTCCTCCCCCATTCCCTGCCCTCAGCAGAAGCTGATTTCCTCGATTTTTAAAGTTAAACCCATTTTGGTCACATCTCCTGCCACAGAAAAAAAAAAAAACCAAACTTACCAGCAGCATACTTTCCCCAAGCCAAATGGACCAACATTACTATCAAATGGACAAAATAATATTCACCACACGCATCATGCAAGAAAAAGTATAATCTTATCTGACAAGCTCAGCGAAAGTTAAAGGACTAAAGTGTTCTAACCTACAGACACAGTGACAAATATTCCTGTGATCTTGTCACAACAATGGGAGGAGAGGAGAGGAGATCTTGAGGTGTGTGGTGGGGGGATAAGAGAGGGAGGCAATGGATTTGCGCGCAATATTAGTGAACAGATATAACTTTACCACTTATAAACCCACTGAAATAGTGTTACAGTACTTTGTCAAATTTTCCATGATCCAGAATATTGTGCGCTGCATTTAGTTACTGTGTAAACAGAAGTCACATACAAACTCATAGTTACCTCATAGCTATGCTCCTTCCCTCATTACCTTTCGGCTGTGCGTGCACGCACACTCTCTCTCCACACACACACACACACCACTGCCCCCAATTTTCCTATCCTTTTCCAACTCATATGAACTGAGAAAAAAACAATCTTTGGAAAAAGGTCGGGAACTTTTAACCGTCTTTTAGTCTTTATCATTCTCTGGCTAATCCAAGATGGGTGGTTTTCAGGAGTTTTTTTCTCTTTCAATCACGTACAGGTGATTGTTTTAGACTGAACAGTACAGGCAATAGGTGCCAGCCACACTCACTTTGGGGCACACAGGATGTTCACTGCCATCAGCTTGATCCAGCCATGCTATCACCATTTGTTTTTCTGATTTGGTCCTCCATAGCTGTGACTTCCATCATTTCTTTATCAAAGAAAGCCATGATTGATCATACACTGCAATAGCACCTCACAAAATTTTTTTTTCAGGAAATGCCCTGCAGAAAAAGACAACACATGCTGGAAATCCAACTAATTACTTCTGTTAAGAGATAGAAAACTCATAATCAAATGCTTTGAGATAGCACATTTGGGGGAGGGGGGGGGGGGGATGGGGGAATGGAGAAGGGGAGGTTGGTTAGGTAGCAATGGGCGGGGGGTTGGGGGGGTGGGCATATGCTTTTTCGTGGAAGTTTATGTTTCAATATTTTTTTTTTTTTTTTTGTTGGACTAGAACGATGGATGCTCCATCAAGAGTAAAAATCAACTTGACCAAATCAAATTTCAATAACTACTAGTGCAAAGTAAAGTTCTATTGAAATGGAGGACAGTAGTTTTACAAACCTGCTTCATCAGAGGCTTGCTGCGCTCCGTGTCCTATCTGGTACTTGTACATGGATTCAGATCTGCGGTTCATTCATGCATGTCACATCACACCATGACGGTCTGTTGGTGCTTCCGTCCACACACGTCGCTGATGAGGCTTGCGGTGTGACTAGCCTCATCATTCTTGATGACATCATAGCTGATGTTGATTGTGATGGTAATTGTTGATGACATCACGCTGATGTATGATGTGACTGGTTCAGTCTGGAAGGACATCACAGCTGATATTTGATGTGATGGTTCAGTCTTTATGACATCACAGCTGATGTTTGATTGTGTGACTGGTCAGTCCTTTATGACATCACCTGCTGATGTGTATGATGTGATGGTTCAGTCTTTATGACACAAGCTGATGTTTGATGTGACTGGTTTACAGTCTTTCTATGACATCACAGCTGATGTTTGATGTGACTGGTTCATTCTTCATGACATCACATCGCATGCTGATGTTGGATGTGACTGGTTCAGTCTTGATGACATCACACCAAGACAAGTGATTGATGTGACTGGTCAGTCTTTATGACATCACAGCTGATGTTTGTTGATGTGACTGTTACATTGTTGATGACATTTTGATGTTTGAATATGACTGGTTCAGTTATGACATCACTGTCAACATTAGCTGTGGCTGGTTCAGGACTTAATGCCACTAACACTAACAGGTTCAATCTTAAACATCAGATATGGTGGTATTAGTATTACAGCATGACTGAGTAAAAAAACCGTGGTACACTCACCCTTCACATCTGATGTTTCATAGCAAGGTTTGTATTTCATGTTGTTTAAAAATTATCTGCAATCCAAGAATCTGCCGATACAGAGGAGCTGTGCACACACAATGCAAGAGTTGAAGACCGATGTCTGCCTTCCTTTCCTGGTAGTCTGCTGTCTGGAACTGGTGATTGGAGATCCCTCTTCACATCAGGATCAACTGGTTCAGCTTTAATACCTTGTCCCATAATCTGTCTGTC
>JADBJO010016159.1:0-10000 GCA_016801955.1 Conus betulinus | reverse complement strand
GATAGCAAATCATAAAAACTTGATTAAGTTCTTTTAATAGTTGTTTGTTAGAATTAGATTATTATACTGAGTTTATCAATAGTTTGTTATACTATTATTTTTGCTTCGATGTTATGTTGTCAGAATGATGTTCTGTTGTATTGTTGATCGTTAGATCTACTGATGACGAACATGTATAAAAAGAGAGAGTGTGTGTGTATGTGGAATGACTTGCTGACAATGGCTTGCTGACAAGAATTCCTTGCTGAAATGCCAATTCTGCCATAAAAGGGAAGAGCTACATCAACTCTGGGCTAGTCTGGTCTCAAGATTGTTTGCCTGGCTGACCTGAGCGCTGGCTGCTTGCTGTCTCTGCTACCTCTTATGATCCGCAATACCCAGCAGATTTTCTCTGCATGAAAGATCTGTGCAAAGTGGCAGGCACAAAGATGAGATTGAACATTCTGCCCATATAGATTGAAACTGAAATCCTTTTGGTTCAACTGAGATCTGCCTATGCCCTACGACCACTTTGCCACACAATCAAGAAAATAGCTACCACCACCAAACCCTGAAGTTGGCTGAAGTCAGGCATAGAATGTGAAGCTGGAGAAACCACATTCTGCTGACAGTATCACGTCTGTTTAAAAAAAAAAAAAAAAGCAACAACAACAAAAAAGCTGATTTTGAAATAGATCTGATACTTACCAACAACAGCAGCAGCATTATACACCTGTGAGGATGGTGGAGATGGATATATACAGGGTAATTGATGACAATGATAAATTCAAACTTACGATGGTGGACATGGAAAGTGTGTGAATTGCTTAATAGCATTTTTCTTTCCTCTAGGACCTGGAGTCATGCCACAGATACTAAAGAGGTGGGTTCGGGGTGAAGGTAAATACCTGGTAATCTTGTGCACTGTTTGCTCTGATATCCTGTCATTGATTAAACAATGCATACAGGAAACTTCCACATGATCCACAGGAAGGAAATAGCGGCACTGACCTGATGGTGGTTCTAGTTCTTCAGCGACATCGATTTCAATCTTCACCTCTGACATCACCAGATGATCAGGGAATGCCATGGGGTAACAGAGTCTGTAGACACAGTTATACTTTTGTATACAAATGACACCTTCTTCAGCAGCGTTTTTTTTTGTTTTTTTTTTTTTTTTTGTTTTTTTTTTACACACACACACACATACACACAAACACATACACAACACATGATCTATTCCTCTCTCTCTCTCTCTCTCAAACATGCACACACTTGAACTTGGAATTTACTCCTTTCACCCTTTTCTTAATCTCTCTGTACTTACATTGTCCTCCAAAAATATTCTTCTTGCTATTGATAGGTCTAGTTGTATTCTCTAGAGTAAAATCTGGTTACACTGGGCTGATTCTGTCACGTACTTACCCCAAACTTCAAATTCAATAAAAAACTGGCTTAGATTATCATCAATCATAGAAAAAAAAAATTACGCATACATAGTAATTACTATTTTGCAAATGACATGCATGCACTGATGCAGTTCCTTGATTCTATTCCTAGTCATAGAAGCAACAATGAAACTGACAGATGACAAGATGAAGGCACTCTTTGCTAAAAATATTCACATGAAATGGAAGAAATAAAGGATTTAACTGACCCTCCTCCTCCCACCCCATCCCCCTTCCCAATGATGGGGAAGCACAACTTCAAACTGGCCAGATTATTTTCAGTTCAATGATCCCGTGTGCAGTGATCACTTGGAGGGATGTCTGTATCTGATTCATGCAACCACCCACTGTCACACTTTCTTTGGTTTACTGACCTTTAACAAATGCTGAACATTACCAAATGTGTCGGGCAGGACTGCGAAAGGCTTCTTTTCTAATGTAAGGCTGATAAATGTTAATAGTTGTACATACTATAATGTAGTTGTACAACTTCCCAGTTCATCGCAACATGTGTTCAGCAAAAAGCCAGGAGCCCAACTTCAACTTCTGCTTGGTTCTCATCCACTGGCGCTCAACAGACAAGATAGAACTTTAGAAGACTTTCAACTATACCTTTTTTTGTACATCGAGAAGTTAACAGAAAAATCCAGAAGGAAATACAAACTTACATGATCCCCTTCCCTCTCTCTTTGTTTTCGCGGTCGTAACTCTTACCGGAAGACACTGATATGTTCTACAGAAAGATGTACAAAGAACAAAAAAGCATGTCTCTGCTTTGTCCTACCCTTTTATTGGGGTCTAAAGAGAATGTTTTCCCACACAATCAAAAATATGTGTCAATGTTTGTTATGAACATCCAATCAGGCATCTGTGAAGCAGGATACTCTTACAGGAGGTCTTTAAATGAGATGAAATTGTCAAAAGTTGCATGTCGCCAAAGAGAGTTAGTTTGTTTCAAATACGTCTATGATGCTCGGTCAATCTACCTAAAGGTGTCTTTTGCCTCAAATAAGCTTTGGTGGCTTGTAGTTTTCACAAGTAAATTTGATGTTGACATTCAGATTTATACAGAAGCACACAAATTTTTTACACCAATGTCGTCAAAACATTGTAATCTACGTTACTAAATGGCAATGGGTTTAAAGACTTAAAAGAAACCTTTAAACCAGACCCCAGTATTTATTCTAAAACCAGAAGGAAACAAAAATCATACTTTAAAAACTTCCAATAAAGTATAAACTTGAGCAAAATTTGACATCATCAAGATTTTTTTTTTTTTTCAGAGTTGGCAATAAGCATGTAATCTACGTGACTTCGTTTCTACCAAACTGGCTAATGCTACCTGTCTGAAGAAAATATATGAGAAACACAAGCCTAAGGGAAGATAATTACACTTAAACTTGTAGGGAAACTCCTTCCAGTTTTTCGTCAGACTGGGACAGAAATGTACGTTATGTAAGCAACGTTACTGCAGAAACGGTCACTTGTTTGTTCCGTGTCAAGTTTTAATTTTTTTTTTTTTTTGCACTACCCGCTCTATTAAAGCATCATAACTGCTTCCCTGGTTTTGCCATTTGCATTCCAGATTTGGGATGTGAAACAGTGGAGCCATGAATAATTGACTGATATGCTGGTAAAGTGAGCTTGGTTTCCAAGTTCAAAACAGAGGTGGGTACCTTCATAGTAATTATGATTTTTAGATACATTGTTAGAGCATGAACATGGTTAAACACAAAATCTGGGTGTGATGTATCTCAGGTATTTCTTTTTAATGCATAATGTAGCAATGTCAGTTGTAACGCAGCTTACATACCTTCATTAGACTTGTCTGTTTCTCAAAAGTGTCTTGTTGCAAAAGCCGTGTCAGAAAGCCAGCAAGTATAATGTTTTCTGAATCTATAAAAAGCCGTCATGACGTCTGTTGCCTCGATGGTCACGTGTGCAGCTTAACAGCTGCACTATGATGGAAGAAAGTGATGGTAATGGAGATTACATTCCTTGGGAAGCCATATCATCAATATCTTTTTTCTACAATGAAAGAATAGAAAGTTGGAACTTTAGACATTAGAACAGGCAGAACAAGTATTATCAAATACAAACAATGACTTCAGGGTGAGATGTCAAAAGCAAAAAGAAAGCGAATGTATGAGGGTTAATTGATAACATAGATTACAAGGTAACGTAGATTACAAAACTAAATTTGTGATTTATTGGACTCCCAACAGGAGTAATTATACAATCAGAATGGAGAGAAAATTTCTCTGTGTTTTCTGTTTGTCTGTGTGTCTGTCTGTCATTCTGTCTGTGTATATATAGATATGCGCATACACATTGAAAGCAAAAAAATTGGGTGTATCTCGTATAATACTAAACCAAAATGGAAGCGATTTCAGACGAGATGGCCATAATACTGGAAGTGTGTTCACCTTTCTGAAGAGTCTTTTCCATGTGATCCAGAAATAGTTCCTGACCTCGAGTTCATTCACTATTGGACAGACAGCCCAACCTCCCAGTACAGGAACAGATTTATGTTCTATGTCATTTCTGATCACGCAAACTTATTTGGCATCAAGGCATGTTGGAACTTCTTCGAAAGTGGCCATGGAAAAGGGCCCTGTGATGGCCTTGGTAGGGTGGCAAAGAGGATAGCTGACCTACCATCCCACCAAAGCAGGACAATCCAGGATGCTGAAGACTTCTTCAAATGGGGAAAGGAGACCTCAAAAACGGTTCACCACATCTTCGTCAGTGAGGAAGATGTGAGCAGAGAAAAACAGATCTTAGAAACCCTGACCAAAGACACAGTCCCATGCAAAGGGACTATGAAAGTACACTCTGTTTACACAGTAGAGAGAAACATCATCATGACCAGATCAACCTCTTGCTATCTCAGTCAATGTCACTACTGGACTCAATGCACCATGTGGAAGAAAATATCCAAGCTCAGTCAGTCAAAACACCTCTATCGACTGCAATGGAAACACAAGACCATACTCCTGTGCCGCATTGTGATCCCACAGGACTGTCGACCTCAACTGTGGAGGAACATCAACTAAAGCCCAAAGGCCCAGCACTACCTGATTCCGAAATCCTGTATGCTCATCCTGACAAAGGTGACTTTGTTGCAGCAGTGCATCAGAAGCAGTGGTACATCGGTAAAGTCAAGGACATTGATGAGGAAGAAGGAGAGTGCTATACTGAGTTCATGAAAAGGAGTAAAAAAGTTGATAACTCCTACAAGAGGCCACATCACCAAGATGAATTGTGGGTGTCCTTTGATGACATCATCTGCATTATACAAGAACCAAAAGCAACAGGTCGATTTGGGCGGACATTTCAGCTTCAGGAAGATCTGCATCTGATCAGGATTTGTTTGAAAAAGTGCAGTGACTGGCTGTTTCCCCCATCATTTGGATGGCTATGATTAAGTAGCATCTTGCAGTCACATTTTTCTTTGTCTGTGTCCAATACATACTGAATCACCACTTAAAAGAGTTTCCGTAACATGTGTTATCATAAAAGGCTTTTTTTTTTTTTTAACATTAAAGTGTTTTAAGTTCTTTTACAAACAGGAAAGTATCAGACTTCTGAGACTAACCAGAAGTAATCTACGTGATCAGAAGTAACCTACGTTTCCTTTGTTGAAATCATCAGCTATGAATCTGAAAAATAATACTAAGGTTCATAATCTTTCATTTTGTTTCGTTTCATTCCGGTTGGTTAGGTCTTTTGGACATTTCTGCAAATGTATAAAAACTGTAATCTACATTACAAGAACTTGTAATCTGCGCTCTAATTATTTTTTAGTTTAAAAATAATTTTCACCTACTTATTTTCACACAGTTCAGTGAAATTTAGTGAAAGGAATGATTAAGTTTCACTTTTTCATTATACATTTTTGTCTTTCCTATTGTTATGCTAAATAAGAGATTTTGTTTGAGGAGTTGGTGGATGAAAAAAGCCACCTTTAAAAAAAAAATTTTTTTTTTTTTTGCTGTTGAATTCCTATAAAGTATGAGGAGTTTGCTTAGAGAATGCAAACAGGCGTAGTATGCTATGAAAATGATATTCATTTCTGGAGTTGAAAATGTAAAGTATTGGTGGATTTTGTTTCCTGTTTTGCGTTCATTGAATTTTGAAGCTAGCAATGTGGCATAACGTAAATTACAACATTCATTTCAGGCCATTGTTTTCAATGAAGAATTGCAACAAAACTGTTTGAGGCTGCGATTTTTTTTTTTTTTATTATCCAATATTGCAAAAGGGTTGTTCTGTGAAACTAATAAAAATCTGTGCTAAATCGATTTGTTTCCTTTTATGATATTTTGGATTCTGATTTGTACATCTTTCTGTAGAACGACTGATTAAACCAGCAGGTCCCCTGTGACAATTTCGTCCAAATCCAGACAAAGTCTGTATTTTACAAGCTATTTCGGCCAGCAGACACAGCCAGCCAGCCTACTTTTCAAAGCTCTGATACAAGTGACCAACTTTTATGTTATCGAATTGCGTTTAGTACTCTGATTCACTCACAATGACTTCGTTCAGCTCTGTGTTGGAAACCTCGGTCCTTCGCACATCCTTCGAGTTGTCTGCCCAGGCGAGCAAAGTTGACTTTTGCGCGAAAGGTGGTCAGGGGAGTTAACCCTATTGTTGGAACAGCTATAGTATAGTATAGTATAGTATAGTATAGTATAGTATAGTATAGTATAGTATAGTATAGTATAGTATAAGAGCGATTGGGGCTCTACTTTTAAAGAGTCTATTCGTCTATCTAATTCTAACTTTGATTTTTAGCATTGCGTGCAAGCTCAGTTTTTCAGGAGTTATTCTTGGCAAGTAGGGTTTATACAATGATGGTAGATTCTTCCAATGTTCATCTAGTCTTCTCTCAAAGCATCCACTGATGGTGCAGGAACCACTGACTCTGGGGCATCTCCCTTTTCTTTTAGCTGTGTAGGGTCTTCTTCTTCTTCTTCTTCTGTAAAGTCTCCACAATCAACAGGTCGATTATTATGAGACCGTGAAACAGGGATCTGCTAAAAAAAAAACAAACAACAACAACAAACAAACAAACAAAACAAACAAACAAACAAACAAACAAACAACAAACAACAACAAAAAACCTATTCTGCTTCCTATTTCTTTATCGAGATTACTCACATTCATACCACAAAGTAACACCCCCCCCCTACCTTACCTACTCACTAGCCTAGACAAGAAGAAGAAGAAGAAGAAGAAGAAGAAGAAGAAGAAGAAGAAGAAGACCCACCACCCGCCACCACCACCACCACCACCAACAACAACAACAAAGGTGTGTGTGTGTGTGTGTGTGGGGGGGGGGGGGGGGTTACACTTTGCAGGGTGAAAACTGCACGTCCCAATTCTTCCCCTAAACAGCGAGCTGTTGGAGGTCTTCCTGTAGTTGGGCTTGGTCCTGGGCAGAGCTGACCCTGTTGTACACCGCAACGTCATCTGCAAAGAGTCTGCCGTTTTAGTCAGATTGTCAGCAGGTCGTTGATAAAGGCTAGAAATAAGAACAGTCCCAGCACTGACCCCTGTGGCACACCGGATCTGACTGGTACAAACGATGAGCACGACCCATTTACAACCACTGCCTGTCGTGTGTTCTGCAGAAAACTCGCTATCCACCTGTTGCTATGACTTTGGACACCATATGCATGGAGCTTATGAAGGAGAAGGCTATGACTGACTTTGTCAAATGCCTTAGCAAAATCCATTATAAGGATATCGACTTGTTCTCCTCCCTCCATGTGTCCAACAATTTCGTCAACAAGTTCGAGGAGCTGTGTTTCACATGAGCGACCCTCTCTGAAGCCGTGCTGGCGGTCAGTGAGGATCCTCCGGGAATCCAGGTGTTCCATCATAGCACTTGATACCACATGTTCCATGACTTTGCATATGATGCAGGTGAGGGAGACTGGCCTGTAGTTAGCAGGATCGTATTGTTGTCCCTTTTTGAAGATAGGCGTGACGTATGCATCTCTCCAGTCTGCTGGAACAACTCCGCTGGACATGGAGGACTGGAACAGTATGGTAAGTGATGGGGCCACCTCTTCTGCAATCTCGCGGAGGACTCTGGGTCTAATTCCGCCAGGTTCCCGCTGGCCTTATTCGGATCTAGTCTTCTCAACACTTTGAGGACTCCATCAGTACCGTAGTAATGACAGTGCCATCCATGGGTGGATAACTGGCGCCGTTCATTTCCGGTTTTCTGCTTGAATACTCCTTCCCCTCGCTGAACAGACTGAAACTGTTGATTCAGTATTCCAGCTTGGGTTTTCGGGTCTGAGAAGAGCCGTCCATCTTTCTGAGGGGTGCAACACCAGTGTTGGATGTTCTGTGGTGCTTTATGAAGCTCCAGAACTTTTTGTTCTTAGTTGCTTGTGGCCGTTGCTCCTCCTCTTCGAAAGTATCGTTGAGGTAGCACCAGTAGTTCCATCGCAATCGTCGCTGAGCGATTCGTCTTAGATTCCTAGCTTCTTCTCTGCCCTCTTGCCTACCAGACTTCTTCATCTTCTTGTAAGCCCTGTCGTGCCTGCTCATGAGTTTACGCAACTCTGGAATAATCCACGGCTGATTGGGCTTAGGACGAACAGTCTTCTGGGGGATAAACGTCCTGATGGTTTTTTTTGTAGGGTGTCCTTGAACAGATTGCAAAGCTCCTCTGTTGAGACCGTGTCCTTTTTTCTCTTGAACTTCATCATAGAGGTCTTGCACTGTGTTTTTGATGCTTTCCCAGTCTGATTTCGCATATTTGAGGAATTTCGCGTTGTTGTTGACTCTTTACCCTTTGTAGTTTTTAAAAGTGTCTAGTATGTTTGGAAACAACAGTAATACAGTAACAGTTTGGATTTTAAAGAAAATAACAAACTTAAACATTAACACTTGGAACAACTATGTACACTCACTTGGAACAACTATGTACAAAGTGAACACTTCGTTTGCTCAGTTACTCTTCGAATCTTGTCGGTCTTTTGACGACCCTTCCAAAAGGTGTTGTATGGTGAGAATTTCATCTTGTCTTTGTTGAGTGTTACTTTGAATGTCTCCAGTCTGCTTCTGATCACCAGACTGTACAGGCGAGTGTCCTTGTGCTCGTTGTTTGGAGTGCATTGTGGTGTCTTTGACGTTGTTCAGATTCATGTTTGTGGTTCGTGATGATATTGCTGTTGCTGTTTGTATTCACTTGATTGTTGTGTGGTTCAATTATTGTTCAGATTCTTGTCTATGCATATCAGTGTCATCTTCGTGGAGTGGTGATGTTTTGCGGTGGCTTCGTAGAAGTTGATCCGCGCTTGTCATTACTCTGAAGGAATTAGGTTCTTCACAGACTTGGACCACTGTGGCTGGTTTCCATCGTTGAATGACTGATCTGTGATCCACACCGCTTGTGTCCTTGGTGGATGGGGGTTAGTTTGTTGCCTGCGTGGATAGTTGTAGTTTTCAGTCATCAGTGAAGCCATTGACTGTGGATATCTTGGGCGATGAAGTTGTGTGCTGTATTCCCCATGTTCTGATAAAGTCCTGGTAGGCCTTTCCTGTAAACTGGGGGCCATTATCAATGATGATGGTGTCAGGTTTTCCAAAAAATGCAAGGGCTTTCTTTGTTTTCTTCTGTCACAATTTTGCTACTTGCTATAGTCAGCAGAGTTACAACTGGAAACTTTCAGAAGTAGTCTGCGATTATCAAGTATGTTGTATTGTTCACCTCAAAACAGGTCAGTTCCGATCTTCTTCGAAGGTGTGGAGGTGATCTCATGGGGCTGTCATGGGCTCTTTGTGGTTCACTGGTCGTTTTAGTGTTTATTGGCGGATGTAGCATCTTTGAATCATTCTATGTCATTGTTGATGGTGAGCCAGTACACTGATCTCCTGCTAACAATCATGTTTTCTCCAATCCCTGGGAGTGCCCTATGGAAGTGTTGATGGGATGAGAACTTGCATTCCTTTGAAGATGATCCCACTCTCAATTGCCAGTTCATCCCTAGAGGGCCAGACAGTTCTGATTTCCGCTGTTAACTCCTTGATGTTTGTAGGCCATCCCTGGATGATGATTTGTTTTTAGGGTGCAGAGGACAGAGTCTCTGTCAGTTTCTTCTTGTAGTTGATGTGTGTTTTTCTCTTTGGAAGTTGATGAGTGCAATTTCATCTGTTTCTGTTTCTTCTGGCATCAGCTCTGTGTACCGTTCACTCTCAAGTCCAGCAATATGCCGCCTGTGTCCGTCGTCAGTCTGAGAGTCGGGACAGGGTGTGTGAAGAGTTATCAAGCTTCCAGGTCGGTGTATGATCTTAAGTCGTGGCCCCTGAATTTTGTACCGCATTTTCTTGCAGACGTGGTGGCGGCTCTGTGAAGAGGCTTCTCGGTGGTCATTACCCAGAGGTTTGTGATCGGTGATCACGGTGAACAGTCTTCCATACAGATCGGTTTGAATCTGTGTGATAGCGAAGACGACTGCCAGCATCTCTCGATCTATGTTGGATAGTTGCTTTGAGCATGATTCAGTGTCTTGGAGGCAATGCTCTAGTGTGGTTGTCTTGGAGTAGGGCTG
>JADBJO010016158.1:22500-41367 GCA_016801955.1 Conus betulinus | reverse complement strand
TCAGTGCTGATCGTGTTCCCTAATGACATATTGATCCTTCGTACACTGGAGGAACTGGAAAGACTGGACCATCCATTGCTGAACGCTTAGAAGTTGCAAGCTGAAAGCTGGACCCACGAAATGCCTGTTCGGGACGAAGGAGGTTCGCCACTTGGGTCTGGCATCTCCGACCATGGTTAACCAACCCGAGATATCTCTGCCTTGACGACCTGCCGATTCCTCGCCAGTTCCGCGACATGAAGTCATCACATTCGGGTTTTCTGGTTTCTTCTAAAAACGAAATTCCTCCCCAGAGTTCGCCCCAGAAGCCCAGCCAACTCAATGACCCGAACTGCTGAGTTACATCCCAAGGGCGGCAGAAAGAAAGAAGAGAAGAAAACAATCGCCTTACCCTGACATCGGACATCCCGTCACGCCCATGTGGGAAGATGAACACTAGAGCAGCATTCGACGCACTCCATCCCATCATTGACATCTGAACACTCTCCTTGCAGAGGCAGCTCGCACAAAATCATTCACTCTCTGCACTGTTATTCAGCTTGACCTGAATCGGTGCTTTGTACTGTAACGCATGAGCAGGGCGGGAAGGAACAGAGCTAACTGCAATATTTCATACCGATCTCTCAAACGAAGTACTGAATCCAACTATCCAGCGCACAAGCGGGAATTTCTTGTCTTGAAGTGGGCACTAGATGGATAAATTCCATGATTACATTCTCGGACTCGTCACAGTAGTCACGATAACGACCGCCGCTCGGTACATCCCACACAAGCAAAGCTTGAGGCTGTGAGTCCATAGGTGGGCTTGCTTCTCTTTCTATCTATAGACTTTGACATACAGTCCAAGTACATAGAGATCCAGCCATCTGGATCGGACGTGGCCTGTCTAGGCGACATGACCGGGAAGCAACTTCTTGAGGATGCAGAGTACCCACAAGTTCCCGGAAAACACAGAGTTCATCAGGAGAACAGTCCAGCTGAATCTCTGACACCCAAAACAAAACGAATTGAAAACCGCAAGCTCCGTGTGGTCAGCCAGGGGCATGTAGGCCGGCCAGCCACAACCAGGCAAGCCTACACAGTGTCCCATCGGTGCCGTCCAATCAGGTTGGACCAGAATGCAGAGGAAAACCTTCCAGCGCAGTGGAACAGCTGGTAAAATACCTAAGCCTGCTTCGTGAACGGACATCCTGGACGCCGAAGGAAAACGGGATTGGTACTATTAGTAAAGGAGAGTGGAGAAGACTACAACTGGCTGACCCTACACTGAACTGGTGATTCAAGGTTAGATAAGGGCCACAGGTTTGAGTGCCAATACACAAGCCAGTGTCTCGCCTGGAGGCAGCTGTTTTTCATCCGAGAACAAACAAACTGGTGATGACAAAGAAGATTTCGTCTCCACAGGAAATGTCCTAGAGGTGTGAGGAAGGGAGAAGTGAAGTGGGCAAACATGGTCATTCCCACCTCAAAGAAAACGCCAACAAGCGGGATGGTCATGCCTGCACGTAGGATATATCGCAATGATATACCATCTCCCATCTGGAGAGAAGTGCACTTTCAACAGGCAAGACTACCCGTTTCTTTTTCTGGCGTCCCTTCATCATCAATCCCGAGATTTGGAGAGGAAGATCCGGCAATGCGGGAGGTGTGGTACGGAGGGGAGCTGCCCAAGAAAATGGCCCCTATGGAGACCAACCATCCTCCATGTTCCCCTTGAGCTCCCTCCTCCATTGACTGACCTAACCATCCGAGGTCAAGGGGAAAGAAACCGAATATCCTGGTGATTACTCGATCGCTCCACTCTTCACCAAGTTTGGCGAGTACAGTTTGCACAAACGAGCAGAAACGCCAAGTGACGTGCTTCCACCCTCTGGCTGAGCTTCTTCATGCTCTATCGGTTTCCCTCCGTGCATCATCAGATCAAGGAACGAGACTTTTACGTCACTGCGTGTTGCCCTCCACGTGGCCGTCGTAGCGGCATCAAGAAGTGGGTCCGCCACGACACCATCCCAACCCTAGCCAGACTCACCTGTGAACCACGCTGGAAAGAGCGATCATTCCCCCGACTCCGCAGCCTTGAGGATGGAATAGGACTGGAGAGAAAAAGTCTAACCCGCCGTTGATGCATGCTCCATTCATTACAGCACGGTTATAGCTCGTGATTACTACCTGTTCTTTGGGACGCCCAACTCCACGCCTACCGATTGACTTTGAACGGTTTGGAATTGATTTAGCTGCTTCGGGAGGGGAAATCCCCCAAGCAAGGTGTGCGGAGACATGAGAACCGTCTTAGAGAGGCCTACACAATGCCTGAAACAAAATGGACAGCTTGCGGCAGATCGGGAACAAAAGCACAGTACGTACACATCCGCCTATTGCTGCCCTGAACTTGAGAGGGGGCGACGAGCTCTTCGTGTGACGGTATATGCCCCCCAGGATCAACCTCAAAAGGGATGTGACGTTGGGAGAAAGGGAGATGTACGTATGTGGTCGTACATACGCCTGGTGATAATTGCCCCGTATCTCGGTCAGACTGGGAAGTGGGGTGTTGGGCCATGTGAGGGCACTTCATCGCACCTGTGTGTTACCAAGAGGCCATGCTTGTGAATAGACCAATCAAATCCGAGAGGGGAGGAAAACACGAGCGAACAGCACCCCCCCCCACAACCAAAACCTCGAACTTCGCGGCGCGCGCAGGCTGTCGAGGGGGAGGTAACACGGCCTCTCTGCAGTTTTTGAATTAGCATTCCCAATTAGATTTGCAGCCCATAGATCACACTGTGCGTGTTCCACCTGGCGACCATCCGAGGACAGATGGGTGGAGGTGAGGGGAGAAACCAACCTTCGGTGAACGAGGCATCTACCCAGGAACATGGGTTCCGGGACGGCAACCCATGGCCACCAGCTTTTGTAACTTAGGAGCCAGCCAAGCCCTTTTTGCCTCCTTTACATTTACCATTCTTTAGACACAAGGTGTTTCGACCCAGCAGAACACAGAGAAGGTCATGGGATTGGATACATGGAATGGGGTCGTCCCCCGATCTCACTCCCACTGAGTACGGTCTGATCGAGGTCTAGTTAGGCGTCTGATGCGGGAGGGGAAGAGCCTGCACCCACAACTTGATCAGTACGACAACTGCGCGCCTGGATACCGTTTGCGACCCTTGTACCTCGGGGCCAGCAGATCTTTCCGTTTTGAAGCTCCACTGTTGGCAACGCCAAGGATCTGTGCCCACTTTGTGAGGACAGTTCGTATGCAGTTTGGAGTCGCCCTCCAATCCTTTGCCTGGGTAGAGGAGCCGTGCACTCTTCCAGCTTGGTCCAGCCCTGAGTCTAGTATATCCCAAGCAAATTTGTCGGCAATGATTTATTGTAGGTTCATAGTCAAATTTTGCCAGTGTGTGGACTGCCCAGAGAACTTTTCAATTGGGCTCACAACAAAACCAAAAAAAGAAAAAATTATGTTTTCCTGTTTTTTTTTCTTCTTTCCTGTTTTTCTTTAATTATTATTTTTGGGCAGGAAAGTGTATACAGGCATGACAGAGGGCTGGTCTACGGCAAGCACAGTTCAAGGGAAGAACTGTAATTTTAGTCTCTTGTTAGTTGTTTCCTTGGAGAATTGTTCCCCTTGATGTGGTAACAAGAAGGTTTGTGGAATTGAAGACACATGTATTTTGATTTAGTTTCTGGTTTACTATTTTTTTATTTCCTTGGTATATAAAAATCTCGTTGTTGGGAAAGTTACTAGAAGTATTATTTTGTGGGGTTGAAATGGATTTATTTAGGGACAGAAAAACCACAGAGTTCCCCAACCTACTTCCTGGAAAGTTGACATCCTATTTCCATTATCCTATAGCGCATTTTTTGACCGCTGAAGAGAGGAGGAAACACATTTGTCTCTCTAGAGTCGGAAAACAAAGTTGGCAAAGTGGTCTTTTTAATTCAAGGGTATAGTAAGCTGTAGCAAAGATTCATAAGTAAATTAGACTAAAAACTAACGCCTGTATATTGTTACTGGATCATATTAATTATTGGACTTGTCTAGATACTGGTCCAAGTTTGTATGTTTGAACCAGTTGGGCTTACCATGTGCTTTTGGTAGACATCTTGAAATGGGGAAAGGATCCTGGCCCATTCTGCAGCAGATAGTTTAGTAGCTGCCTTGTCCTGAAATAGTATTTAGGCATGTTAAAGAAATATGCGTAACAGAATTATTTCCTCTGTCATGCTTATTCAGTTCTCTCGTGCTCTCCTTTCTCAAGTGAACGAACAAACAGAGTCTAATTTTAGTGACCGTTTCCTAAATTTCTTTCTCATTTTGATTTCCCTCAGTCTGTAAATTTTTCTCTCACCCTTTAAGGGTCATTGCTAACAATGTTGCCTAGGGCTCGGTTTCATATTTTAACCCAATACTCCTGACATTCAAATTATACTACATAGAAGATTTGGTACAGTTAGGGCCTAGTTTCCAATGGACAAAAAACTTTTTATATCCCTTTGCTTCTTATGGAATGACCCTTGCAACTAAGGAGAAGCTGAGTTGCATAGCGTTTGGTAGCATGTACTGCGTTGCTAAATTTGAGCTTTTCTCAGTGCTAGAAGTTTGTGGAGACAGATTTGTTTTGTACTGATGTAGGTATATATTTTTTGGAGGTTTGTTGGTTATTTCTGCTTAAGGCTCGAATGCTCATGTATGGAAGAGCTTGTGAGAGTGTGTGAAAGGCATAATGCTTCCACGCTAGTGGGTTACGAGTGCCGATTGGCTGAGCATAGGATTGTTATGTGATATACTCAGTCCGGGACGGTTATCATATTGCCTGGGTCTTTTTTGCTGTGTGGCAAGATTTAGGTTTTTTTTATTGATTGGTTCGTTGATGTTCAGCTGGTGTTGCTCTTTGTAGTTTTTTTTTACATAGTAGATTTCGTTTACCACAGAAGGCTAATGTATTGTGTTTAGTGTTATTCCCAGGGCCGTCTTTTCTTTCGACTTTGTCGGTTTTCTTGCCACATTTTTATTTTTCCTCCTTACCCCTTGCAACCTTGCCCAATTACCCTCATTACCCTGCACCCAAAGTTGTCTTGTGTCTAGTCCACAAATACCAATAATCTGCTACCTGTCTCAATATACCTGCGGGACCTTAGGGATGGGATGATGCTTATGTGGGCTGAATTCTTTTTGATGTTTTATTTCATGTTTGATGTTAACCTTAATCTTGGCTTTTGAAAATCTTTTGACTCAAAATCACTGTGTTCTGGTTAAATAAACCATTGGGTTGATTGTTGAATTGAAATTGTTCTGCTCGAGACAAATCAAAATATTTGATAAATTGTAAGCCACTGTATTTTGTATGCGTAAGCAGAGCCTTCCTCGACCCCTCCCTTAGACAGAGTCAGAGTTGACCCCCCCCCCCCCCTTTTCTCTCTCTCTCTTCTCCCTCTCTCTCTCTCTCTCTCTCCTCTCTCATCTTTTCCGTCTCTCTCTCCTCTCTCTCTCTCTCTCTCATCTTGCTCCTGCTTTTTTCAGGTGGGAATTAAGTGTCTGTCTGTCATCAGATAACAAATCTCTCCCGTTTCCCTCTCCAGCCATTTCTGTTCGCACATCACTACCTTCAGCTTCTTGTTCTACAGCAGCAGGCATAGCAGGAAGTGCATCACAGACTGCAGGAAAGGATGCAGCACCATACAGATTAACAGACTGAAGTGTGCTGTCTGTTTTCGCAGCTCTCCTTTCAAGCTTTCGATCTGCAACAAGGGGTGTGATTTACTGGTGAAGTCTTTAGTTGAAATTTCAGATACAAATCTTTCAAAAATGATTATCAATCTACTTAATTTGAATGTCTCAAACAATCCAATGAACTGATTAATTTCATCTCATTTCTCAGGCAAATATCCCACAAAACCTTCAAGCATTTAAGTGAATACATATTACCTACCATAGAGAAACATATCCAGTAACAACCCAAAGAACACAAGGCGCATGGAATTACACTGATCAGCACTCTCCCATTACGCTAATCAGCATTCCTTTATTACACGGTTCTGCCCGTAGTCTGATATTCATGTTATTTCCAGTGACTGAGTGGTGTAATGAGGCTACAGTCGCCATCTTGTCAGCCCTGTAGTATAGAAGTTGTACCTGGATGAAGTAAAAAAAATAAGCGATCACTATTCCAATGTATTCCACCAATCTAAACCGTTCGGAACCTAAACTGTTCTGATCATGTATCACATACTTAATCCATTGTGCCAAAAATGCACCATATAGTCCTGATGTTGTGGTACTTCTATATAACATTCTGTTTCTCAAATATCAGCACTCTATAAATAATTCCAATGAATTAATCAGAAAAGAACATAGACTATCACAACAAATCTGTAGGTCATTGTGAAAAAAAAACCTCTCTAAAAAGTAACACTTAGTTACCATTGTGCTGAAAAATGACAAAATGCAGATTTACCTATAAAAACTCACTTTGATCTAGGCATTATTATTTCTGTTCAGAATATCAATATTGAATAATGTGGGCTGCAGTTTACCTATAGAGAATAGTAAAATGTGTGTTCTAACTCTCACTACCAGTTCTAACCCTTTTAACCAGTTTTTAACCCCCTTTTTACAAAACATATATACTGGGTAGGGATATCTGTTTTTAATACTAATTTATAAAACTTTTGAGATTTTACTTTTTTGCTTTAACCTGTGTTTTTCCTGATCGATTTCAATTACGTCATTTTCACGCATACATTCATCAAATGCGTCTCTGTCTTTCATGTGAAATAAAACTACAGTCTTTAATTGTTCCCAACAGAAATACACGAGGCAACGGCGGGGCGTGTAAGGCGAGAGAGTAGAGTTCACCCAGTCTGCCTTTCGGCTGGAAATACAGAGACATAATTAGATCACTTGATTTGTGTTTTTCTACGCTAGGGTCTTATGACTTGCACACACATGGCGCAACATTACTGACACCACAAAATGTTCTTCAACATTCTAAAACGCAAGTGCTATTGGTTAAACTACTGTGCTCTTTAGTCTTCTGCGTCATGATGATCTAGAACCAACGCCTCCCAACCAGCGCTGCGTTCAGTCATGGCTTTCAATGGAGACGGACGTGTTCTGTTCACAGAGGAACAACAACTTCTTGCTATGGATGATCATGTGCATTATCACGGAAAAATGGAGTATACAAACAAAAGAAAATAAGGCGAGTCCTGTTCTTTACCTCCTAAGCCAAAGAAAAGTATTGCTTTTTTTGGAAGGTAGGGAGAAAGAAAAACGAGAACCCGCCCGTGAAGAACTACACGATTACCTTGAAAGCTTGTTGATTCAGGAAAGAGATTTAGAAAGAGATTAAGGTGATATTACTGAAAAAGATGTTGATGACTTTAATAAGCTTTTTTGACTGTTGAAGAAAATGATTCTGTTTCTACAAAATAGTGTTCTTTTATTAAAACTTGGAAGAAAAACCACCCATTATGCTCCGATTATGGGTCACTGACTTGAAAAGGCTCAAACAATGTTTAAAAGATCAAAAACAACTGAGACAAGGCGTTCATTTTTACGAAGAAACATGAAAATTGATGATTCATATGCAAGAAAAATGATGCAACTTTCAAAACATTTTCGTCATTATCCAAAATTTCACAACCTTGGCATCAGCATCAATGATTTGTTCGCCAAACGAAGTCTGATCACAAAGTACTTGCAAGAAAATATTGATTTTCGAAACTTCTGGCAAAATTAAAGAGTTCTCTTTTGTACACCTAACAGAGCGGGGGTGGGGTAGTGGGTGGCGCCACAATCTCTAAAAAAAAAAAAGCTCCAAATGTTCAGTCACAGGTGTATACTGACTGGCGATTAAGAGCCGCCAAAACTGCTCTGCCAAAGTAGTTTTTCACTTAAAAAAAAACAAAACAAAACAAAACAAAACCCCACCACTCTGCCAATGCCGGTCCCAAGCCCGGATGAAAAAAGAGGAGGGGTGCGGTTATATACTTTACTGCGCGATGAGGAAAGTATAGTTAAACTCTTTGCTACGGGAGGCATGCTGTGGTGAAGTCAGCCTTGCTATAAATAACCGTTAATGCATAAACGTCCTATTTTAGCAGCAAGAGGACTGTGGTAAAATCAGTCTTGCTGACTGTTACTATAAATAACCGTTTATGCGTGAACGTCCTATTTTAGCATCAAGAGGGCGGCGGTTACTATAAAAAAAAAAACTTTTTTTTTTGTTTTTTGTTTTGCAACATGAGTCTAACAGGGTGTAGTGTGTGTGCTCGTAACTAGGACAGACGTACATGCATGCCCGTGCTTACAGTAACACATTTAAAGATGTTGACCAGGCAATAAAAGAATATTTTCTAGTAACAGGCAAACCAATCGAGACATCACCCCCGCTAAATTACAGTGACTTTTATCAACCATCGAAAAACAAAAGATGCATGAAATATTGTTTATTGTCTTTGGTATGACCGCTGTGTGTTTTTTTGTTGCACAAAATATTGGCTGAATAAAAAAAACAAAATCCATTATTCGCCGAAAGGATACTGGAAGGGAATCACGGCAATTAAAAAGCTAAGCCAAGCGGCAGGTGTCGGTGAACAAACAGCACAAGAATGGTTATCTAAAGAAGCGATTTGGCAAGTCTATTTACCTGCACCTAAACAAATACAGAGACCACACTTTGTGAACGCCAAAAACGACATCCATCAAATGGACTTTCTATATCTACCCATGACACGATTAGACAAAAAGATTTAAGTACGCACTTACAGTTGACATAGCTTCAAGACACAAAGATGCAGAACCACTGGCACAAAAGAGTGCTGTTGCTGTCGCCGTACAGCTGGTTTACCAACACGGCCCGTTTACTTACCCTCGCGTGTTAACTTAAGCTCGCATGATTCAAGTCGATGATGGAAAAAGAATTTAAAGGCCAAGTGAATCAATTATTGTTAAAACATAGAGTCACCATTAAAAGAGGCATTCTAGGAGTTCACAGATCACAGGCTTTGGTAGAAAACTTTAACAAAGAGTTATCTGAAAGACTTGACCTTGACGTTGTAGATGCTTGAGGCCCTAATGGGCCAGTTCATCATTCCATTTTTCAAAACGTACATTTATAGTGGCATGCGTGGCACTGACATTTGTGGCAAAAGTTAAAATAATATTGTCAGAGTTTAGGGCTGGCAAGTTGGAGTGCGAACACTCGCCAGAGATCTTTCCAATGAGCGTCGAGTCTGCCTTTGAAGCTGTTCATGGATGGTGCTCTGACCACAGACTCGGGGGAGGTCATTCCACATGTTGATCACCCTCTGAGAGAACGTTCCGCTACGAAATCCATCCAGCCTACAGTTTTTTTTTTGTTGATCCTGAGACTGTTTCCCCTTGTTGCACGGTCACTGATGATTTCGAACTTCGGCCGATCAGAATCGTAGATCCCGTGTATGTATTTGTAGAGATCAATCATATCGCCTCTGTTTCTGCGATGCTCAAGAGTAGGTAGTCCCAGGATCGTCAGCCTCTCAGGGTACGGCTTGTCTCTCAGTGATGCCAACAGCTTGGTTGCTCGTCGTTGCACGTCCTCCACTTCACCACAGAGGGTTTTGTGGTGCAGCTGCACACACAGAGTGGCCGTATTCCAGGATAGGACGCACAAGGCTCTTATACAGTTGTACAAAGAGGTCGTTGCTGAGGAAGTCAAAAGTGCACTGAATGATGCCGACTATTCTCTTGGCTTCTGCAGTACTTTTTGCTACATGTTCCTTTAAGCATAACTTGTTGTCGACGTAGACGCCAAGGTCTTTCTCGTGTTCATGCTCCTCCAACACTGTTATGCCCTGTGTTCCATCTTGCATGGTGTATTCCACCTCTGACCTTTTGCTACCGAGTTTCAGGACGCTGCATTTTTGCGAGTGATGTACTTCAAAAACAAAAATACACTCCATAAATCACAATTAAAAATGAAACCATAGAATAATGTGACCATAGTCCTGTCTGTGACTGTGCATGACATACAAGAACTGTGATCTGAAAAAAAAAAAGTATAAATTTTCCGCAAAAATCATCAACGTTGTTCATAGGTAAATCTGGATAGGGTTGTTACAAATTTGTCTTAACATTACATCCATTTGGCATCCCTGTATCTAATGTTCTTATCCATTTTTCTTCAGTAATAAGTCTGAAGCTTTCGCTTTCACCGTAAGCTTTTGCCAACACTGCAACAGCAAGGTCTTTCACTGAATGCTGAAGGAAATGTCGCATTATTGGCTTTTCTCTTTGGAACTTGATGTCACGTCAGTGTTCCGCCATTCTTTCTTTCAACGAACGTCTGCTTTCACCAACATAAACTGTCTTATTCACACCGTTTACACAACAGAGTATATATCAAATTTCTATCTACACATGTCACATTATTCATAACATTGTGTGTGAATATTTCTGCTTTATGTCCAACACTGTTGAAGTTACTAGAACAGGTGTCACAAGAACAGGTTTCTGCTTTTCCCTTCACTGCTCTTTCAGTTTTCTGGTGAACCAACGTATCACATAAGTTTTTTATCCCGTCTGTATGCAGGCATCGGTAGTTTATGGAATACTTTGCACATGTATTCTGACTTATAGAGCGTATCACTATGCCTCTTTAGCACAGCTTGTACATCTGGCAATAATCTTGAAAATGTCAACACTAGTGGTACTCTTTCAGTGTTTTTTTTTTTTTTCTTAAGAAGTTGGTTCCTGTCCATGTTATCAACTGTTTTCAACTGACCTTTTATGAGTTTGCTACCATTGCCACGTTTGCGCGCAACTGATTTTTAAGTTCAGATTTGCGTTTCAGATATTCCTCATCTTTTCACAGATTCTTCTCAACCTAACTCCCAAACCATATGGTAGAGATTTTTTTGTATGTGGGGGATGACATGAATCCTGCTTGAGGTATAACTGTTTATCAGTATCTTTCCTGAATAGATCCGTGTAGACATGGCCATTCTCTAACTTAACCAGAGTGTCACGGAATTCAATTTGTTCTCTACTCCATCGTAGTGTTATTTTTATGTTGGTATTGGCATAATCTGTGAAACGTAATAGGGAGTCAAGGTCACCATTCCAAATGCTAAACCCATCATCAATGTAACGTTTGTAGAAATAAGGGTTTCTGTTCAAACTCCAAAAGCTTATTCCACTTCCGCAAGGAGAAACTTTGCTTATTCCACAAGCAAAGTTTCTCCCTAGTATGGACCCTATGGCTATTCCATCTGTCTGTCTGTAGTGTGAATCCCCTAAACTGAATCCATTATAATCTAAAACAGTTTCAATCATTTCAATTGCACAGTCTGTTGGTACGATGGGTCTAGGTCTGCTTTGTAAAGCTTCTATACATGCTTCTACTCCCTCTTTCCGAGACACAGAGGGGTAGAGTTTCTCTACATCAAAGCAGAACAGAATCGCATCGTCTGGGACAGAGCAAACGCATTCTTTTAAATTTAATGCTCTATAGAAACAATTCCCATCACCAGTGATTTTTATTTCTCTCTAGACATTGTCTGCTGCTTTACGTAGTTTCTTGTCTTTGATCGACCAGTTCAGTTCAGTTCAGTAGTTTTATTTAACGTCTTTTCATCACAAGATGATCTTAGACCTTTGATCGATCTCTGTTTCTGATAGTTGAAACCACTCCTGAAAAAAAAAAAAAGGAAATTAGAAGAGTGGCATTGTGATTTTCTATATTTGTTTTCTTCCTTTGGAGGACTATTGCTTTTTTTTCTGCTAGTTGAAACCACTCCTTGAAAAATGGGTTACGCAATACAACTACGTAGACTGAAGGAGAAAAGGGCAAGGTATGCATCACATGAATTATTTTTAAACAGTTGTCTTGCAAAATCTTATATTCCGACGGGTTTCTCCATGAAATGGAACAACGTGGAAATGGACCAGGAATCTTTGCACAAATGTTGGACAATCAAACAGGACGTATCACTTTCACTTATGGAAGTAACATGGCAGGCGTGCATGAAAAATAATCCTTCAACTGAACGCTGAAATTATATCAATGTGAATCTCTCACGGACTCTGAAACATGCGTGTATACAGACAACTGCGAACAATTTGAAAAGTCACGTGTGAGGTCGATCAAAGACAAGAAACTACGTAAAGCAGCAGACAATGTCTGGAGCGAAATAAAAACCACTGGCGATAGGAATTGTTTCTATAGAGCATTAAGTTTTAATTTCCATGGCCATGAGATGAAACATGCAGACATTCGTAAAAATGTTGGATCTTTCATGACAGAGCACAAAAGTCAATTTCAATCCTTTGTAGATGGACACATTTACTGGCATATACAAAACCAAATCTACATGGATGGAAGGACTGAATCTTGGGCCACAGAGGCAGAACTCATGGCGGCATCGGCTTTATACAACGTTGAGAAAGTCAAAGTCAAGTGTCAGGACAGATTTGTAAGGCATGTTTTTTACTTTTCACTTGGATTCTGATTCACATCATGCCACTAGAAATGTAATTCCCTATGAAAATAAGGTGTGTCTCGCATTCAGATCTAACCATTATGATCTCATCGTGCATGAACAACCGGATGAAAAGGCGATTCAAGGACTTCAGAAACGGGGCTTGGTTTTCAACTGTGAGGGGCAGATTGACTGGTTTGTGTGCAAAATGGCTGTGACAACAAAACTGATGAACTTGAAAAGACAGTCATGCCCAGATCACAGGTAGCAACATGTGTGGTTACCCTTCGACACAGTTGGCTCCTCATAAAACAGAGAAGGGGACCATTCTCACAGGACCTACCTTGCATAAAAAAGATCAGGGTGGTATAAATCAAGTTGCTAGTAAAGCAAATACTGCCCATAGCATTCATAAGCGCACAGGGAGAAAAGTACACTCTAAGTCACAGAAACAGAACGAATAACGACAACAAAGAAAATGCTACAAACCTGTCCAATCACATACTTACGAATGCAGAGATATCCATACTCTCTAAAGGGCTCAAGTTTGTACCAGATAAATCACAGGTAAATACTACAAAACTTTTGGCAGACTCTGATGAGTGGGAACGTAGGATGCGCCTCAGAGAATACTTTTTTTTTGACAAAGACAGCACTGATGAAGAGGAACCTCATGAGGAAAAGTTTAAAGTAAAAAAATAAGAACACTTTCACATCAAAAGAAGGTAGGGATCATTGGTTAGATATGTACATTGAACTTGTAAAAAGCATGATATTATGAACTTGAAAAAAATGGGTAAACTGAACCTTAGTCGTAATGAAAAAGATGCATTTTATGCACTTCTAAATACCGAAAACATCATCATCCAACCAGCAGACAAAGGATCTGGGGTTGTTGTTATGAACAAAGATGATTATATTTCTGGGCTGCACAATGAAATGGCCAAAAGTGAAGCCTACACTATGATAGAGAAAGACCTTACTAAAATAGCAACTAAAAAGGTGAAAAAGATAGTTAATAGAATGTATAGAGAAGGGATTTATATCCAAAGACCTACAACAGTACCTCCTCCCACGCTACCCAAAGGGTGGTAAACTGAAAGGGAACCCAAAACTACATAGCAAGGTGCACCATTGCGAACGATTGTCATTGGTATAGACACTCCCACAGAAAAACTTGCAGAAATCACAGAGCATGAGTTCAATGATTACGTCATTAACTCTCCCACGTACATCAGAGATACATCAGACTTCGTAAGTAAATTAAAAGAATGTGCTTGTCCTGTCCCAGCCGATGCGATTCTGTTTTGCTTTGATGTAGAGAAACTCTACCCCTCTGTGCCTCGGAAAGACAGAAGCTTACAAAGCAGACCAAGACCCATCGTACCAACAGACTGTGCAATTGAAATGATTGAAACTGTTTTAGATTATAATGGATTCAGTTTAGGGGATTCACACTACAGACAGACAGATGGAATAGCCATAGGGTCCATACTAGGGAGAAACTTTTCTTGTACATACATGCAGAAGAGGGATGGGAAGCTTTTGGAGTTTGAAAAGAAACTTTATTTTTACAAACATTACATTGATGATGGGTTTGGCATTTGGAATGGTGACCTTGACTCCCTTTCACGTATCAGATTATGCCAACACCATACGTACCGACATAAAAATCACTCTACGATGGAGTAGAGAACAAATTGAATTCCGTGACACTCTGGTTAAGTTAGAGAATGGCCATGTCTACACGGATCTATTCAGGAAAGACACTGATAAACAGTTATACCTCAAGCAGGATTCATGTCATTCCCCACATACAAAAAAAATCTCTACCATATGGTTTGGGAGTTAGGTTGAGAAGAATCTGTGAAAAAGATAAGGACTATCTAAAACACAGATCTGAACTTAAGAATCAGTTGCGCAAACGTGGTTATCGTAGCAAACCCATAGAAGGTCAGTTAGTTGTATTATTTACGAGAAACTGACACAACAAAACGACCCACCCCTCAAAGATCTTTTGTAAAGGAAGAACTTGCAGATAATCCATCCGGACAAAGTTCAAGCCGCTTAGTTACTTTTTGTACTCGCAGTTCTTATAGAACAGGAATACTTTAGAATGGGAACGAAGAAATGCTGTCTCTGTGTGTGTGTGTCTGTGTATCTGTGTGTCCATGTGCCCATGGTCAAAATGTGTTCCACTCGCTCCAGACAAAACTACTTGGCCGATCTTTCTGAAAATTTGTAGGTATGTTCATTATGGGCCACGATGATGATGCGCAATGTTTTAGTTTACCGCTATAGCTGTTACTAAGAGCTGTAACGGCCTGTAACGGTTTTTCTTCTTTATGGAATATCTCAAAGTACTTGGCCGATCTTTGTAAAAATGAGCAGTTACGTTCATTATGAGTTCACGATGATGCCCGATGTTTTAGTGTACCGTTGTAGCCGTTACTAACGGCAGGTAACCGTTTTTCCTTTTTATGGAATATCTCAGAAAGTACGTGGCCGATCTTTGTGAAAATTTGTAGGTATGTTCATTATGGGTCACGAATAATGCCCGATGTTTTTAGTTTACCCCGTTATAGCCGTTACTAACGGCTCTAACGGCCTGTAACGGTTTTTCTTCTTTATGGAATATCTCAGAATGTACGTGGCCGATCTTTCTGTAAATTTGTATGTATGTTCATTAATGGTCACGATTATGTCCGATGTTTTAATTTACCCCGTTAAAGCCGTTACTAACGGCTGTAACGGCCTGTAACGGTTTTTTCTTCTTTATGGAATATCTCAGAAATACGTGCCCGATCTTTCTGAACATTTGTAGGTATGTTCATTATGGGTCACGAAGAATGAGCGATGTTTTAGTTTACCGTTATAGCCGTTACTAACGGCTGTAACGGCCTGTAACGGTTTTTTTTTTCTTTATGGAATATCGGAGAAAATACTTGGCCAATCTTTGTGAAAATTAGCAGGTATCTTCATTATGGGTCACGAGTAATGCCTGATGTTTTAGTTTGCCCCGTTATAGCCGTTACTAACGGCTATAACGGTCTGTAACGGTTTTCTTCTGTATACCATATCTCAAAAAGTATTTGGCCGATCTTTGTGAAAATTAGCAAGTATGTTCATTATGGGTTACGAATGATGCCCGATGTTTTACTTTAACGTTACAGTCGTTACTAACGGCTGTAACGGCCTGTAGCGGTTTTTCTCTTTATGGAATATCTCAGAAAGTTCTTGGCCGATCTTTGTGAAAATTAGCAGGTCATGTCTTAGGGATGATGCCCGATGTTTTAGTTTACCGTTATAGCCGTTACTAACGGCTATATCGGCTCATAATGGTTTTTCTTCTTTATCGAATATCTTAGAAAGTACTTGGCCCGAACTTTCTGAAAATGTGTAGGNGCACCATTGCGAACGATTGTCATTGGTATAGACACTCCCACAGAAAAACTTGCAGAAATCACACAGAGCATGAGTTCAATGATTACGTCATTAACTCTCCCACGTACATCAGAGATACATCAGACTTCGTAAGTAAATTAAAAGAATGTGCTTGTCCTGTCCCAGCCGACGATGCGATTCTGTTTTGCTTTGATGTAGAGAAACTCTACCCCTCTGTGCCTCGGAAAGACAGAAGCTTACAAAGCAGACCAGACCCATCGTACCAACAGACTGTGCAATTGAAATGATTGAAACTGTTTTAGATTATAATGGATTCAGTTTAGGGATTTCACACTACAGACAGACAGATGGAATAGCCATAGGGTCCATACTAGGGAGAAAACTTTTCTTGTACATACATGCAGAAGAGGGATGGGAAGCTTTTGGAGTTTGAAAAGAAACTTTATTTTTACAAACATTACATTGATGATGGGTTTGGCATTTGGAATGGTGACCTTGACTCCCTTTCACGTATCACAGATTATGCCAACCCATACGTACCGACATAAAAATCACTCTACGATGGAGTAGAGAACAAATTGAATTCCGTGACACTCTGGTTAAGTTAGAGAATGGCCATGTCTACACGGATCTATTCAGGAAAGACACTGATAAACAGTTATACCTCAGGCAGGATTCATGTCATTCCCCACATACACAAAAAATCTCTACCATATGGTTTGGGAGTTAGGTTGAGAAGAATCTGTGAAAAAGATAAGGACTATCTAAAACACAGATCTGAACTTAAGAATCAGTTTGCGCAAACGTGGTTATCGTAGCAAACCCATAGAAGGTCAGTTAGTTGTATTATTTACGAGAAACTGACACAACAAAACGACCAGCCCCTCAAGATCTTTTGTAAAAGGAAGAACTTGCAGATAATCCATCCGGACAAAGTTCAAGCCGCTTAGTTACTTTTTGTACTCGCAGTTCTTATAGAACAGGGAATACTTTAGAATGGAACGAAGAAATGCTGTCTCTGTGTGTGTGTCTGTGTATCGTGTGTGTCCATGTGCCCATGGTCAAAATGTGTTCCACTCGCTCTCCAGACAAAACTACTTGGCCGATCTTTCTGAAAATTTGTAGGTATGTTCATTATGGGCCACGGATGATGCGCAATGTTTTAGTTTACCGCTATAGCTGTTACTAAGAGCTGTAACGGCCTGTAACGGTTTTTCTTCTTTATGGAATATCTGTAAGTACTTGGCCGATCTTTTGTAAAAAATGAGCAGTTACGTTCATTATGAGTCACGGATGATGCCCGATGTTTTAGTGTAACCGTTGTAGCCCGTTACTAACGGCAGGTAACCGTTTTTCCTTTTTATGGAATATCTCAGAAAGTACGTGGCCGATCTTTGTGAAAATTTGTAGGTATGTTTCATTATGGGTCACGAATAATGCCCGATGTTTTAGTTTACCCCGTATATAGCCGTTACTAACGGCTCTTTAACGGCCTGTAACGGTTTTTCTTTCTTTATGGAATATCTCAGAATGTACGTGGCCGATCTTTCTGTAAATTTGTATGTATGTTCATTAATGGTCACGATTATGTCCGATGTTTTAATTTACCCCGTTAAAGCCGTTACTAACGGCTGTAACGTAACGGCCTGTAACGGTTTTTTCTTCTTTATGGGAATATCTCAGAAAATACGTGCCGATCTTTTCTGAAAATTTGTAGGTATGTTCATTATGGGTCACGAAGATGATGCGATGTTTTAGTTTACCGTTATAGCCGTTACTAACGGCTGTAACGGCCTGTAACGGTTTTTTTTTCTTTATGGAATATCGGAGAAAAATACTTGGCCAATCTTTGTGAAAATTAGCAGGTATCTTCATTATGGGTCACGAGTAATGCCTGATGTTTTAGTTTGCCCCGTTATAGCCGTTACTAACGGCTATAACGGTCCTGTAACGGTTTCTCTTCTCTGTATACCATATCTCAAAAAGTATTTGGCCGATCTTTGTGAAAAATTAGCAAGTATGTTCATTATGGGTTACGAATGATGCCCGATGTTTTTTACTTTAACGTTACAGTCGTTACTAACGGCTGTAACGGCCTGTAGCGGTTTTTCTTCTTTATGGAATATCTCAGAAAGTTCTTGGCCGATCTTTGTGAAAATTAGCAGGTATGTCTATGGATGATGCCCGATGTTTTTAGTTTACCGTTATAGCCGTTTACTAACGGCTATATCGGCTCATAATGGTTTTTCTTCTTTATCGAATATCTTAGAAAGTACTTGGCCGAACTTTCTGAAAATGTGTAGGCATGTCCATCATGGGCGACGGATGATGCCCGACGTTTTAGTTTACCGTTGCAGCCGTTACTGACGGCTGTAACGGCCCATAATAGTGTTTCTTTTTTATGGAATGTCTCAGAAAGTACTTGGCCGATCTTTCTGAAAATTTGTAGGTATATTCATTATGGGTCACGGATCATGCCCGACGCTTTAATTTACCGTTATGGCCGTTACTAACGACCCATAACGGTTTTTTGTTTTTTATGGAATATCTCGGAAAGTAAGTGGCCGGTCTTTTTTAAAATTTGTAGATATGTTCATTATGGGTCACAGAGATGCCCAATGTTTACCGTTACTAACGGCCCATAATGGTTTTCTTTTGATGGAAAATCCTTTGGTGTTGCACCAAATCACTGGTATCTTCTGTATAGTCTGTCATATGGTATTGGTTGTCACCCTTTTACTAGTCCCTGCACAAGCATTTTCTGCGAGCATATCCCGTTTGGCTCTTTTTTTTTTTACCCCTGTTAATAGGTTAGTGTTTGGCACTTCCCCCATTCTTTCATGCATTTATGAAAGTATTTCCTTAATAATGTCACGATCCTTCTAAACCAATCAGAACCATCCTTGCACCCCCTTATCCTCCAGATGAGTTGATCCTTCATTTTTACTTTTCCCTAAATACTGGTTTTAACAGCCAAAGGTGTGTCTTTTCGTCATT
>JADBJO010016158.1:0-17500 GCA_016801955.1 Conus betulinus | reverse complement strand
GCCTGTTCTGATCTAACATACGCAGGACGCCACTACCTAAGCCCCCTACTGACGACAATAATTGCTTAGTCGCGGGAGCCGGCGTGAGTGAGCTCTCCCTCCGGAGGGCCGCCACCACGTCCGTCAACGACAGCCCCCATGGACTCGCGCCGATACCGGTGGACCCCCGACGGAAACAAACCAAGACCACAGGACGTGGGGAGAAGGACCGGAAGACTCAGCGAACTGAGGTCACCATGAGAGCAGGGACGATGAACGGAAGACGGCCACAGAAATTTGAGACTTTTTTTTTTTTTTTTAATGCTGATCGTGAGAATGAGGGATGATTAGATGATGCTACGGATTTCCATTCGGTCTGAGATACATGACATGGCTGTACTCTACTCGCTTCCTTTCATATATATCCCGACGTCTGTCACCAGGCCCGAGAGATACCAGGCACACCTGCATAGTGTTGGTCAGGGAAATTTGAGCAACACCTCAGAAACGCATCCATTAAGTGGATTGATGAAATGTTTTGGAGAACTCGACTGTGGTGGTCCCAGTCTTCCCAACTGAGTCCCCCCCCTCCCCGACCCCAGGTCTGCAAACCAACTCGGGTTAGGAGCCGGTCGTGGGCAGAACGAGGGAGGTATATACCCACAATTACTCTGTATGGGGAGATTCGACCCACGACCTCACCATCCGGGAGTCCGCGAGCGCTTAACGCCTACTTGGCTCGCCACGGGCGGCTCGGTATGTCCTATGAATTTGTGCACTGCACATTTCAATACAATTTCCACCTTACGATGATATTGACTGACTTGAATTTTAATGGATTTTTTTTTTCAAAATAGTAGAGTGTTGATGTATTTTTCTGAATTAATCTTGGTATCATGTCCCACGCATCGGGAGTTCTCCTCCACCCCCCCTCATTCCTGCAACATAGAAACAGACTTATTTATTGGATTTTCCATTCCATTTTTCCTTCAAGAAATGTAATACTACTTCTCGAATGCTGACAGAAGCCGCCACTTTTGACTTTAGTTGGCGGATTTGTTTAGTTGTAGTGCACAGGTTGGGTGTCTTTTCCAAACACAAAAAAATGACAAATAGTTCTGGGAGTGTCAAAGAGTTTGGTTTTTGGAACTGGGGGTTCAGGGCCTGCCTACTTGCGCTTTGATGAAGAGATCTAAGCTAAGTAACTACGGGAACAAATTCGTCTCAATTGTTTCGGCTAGAGTCGTATTTGTTTGTGTCTTGCCGTGAAGAAGAAGAAGAGGGCGAAAACGCGCGAGAGGAGGGGAGAGTGTTTTGTCTTGGGACTCGTGTGGTGTCAGCGTTTTTCTCTTGGAGGTAGTTAGCTAACATGGTTATTTAAGATTGAACTGGGGGGGGGTTTTTGTATAGACATGTGGTAGTAATGTCCTGGGCAAATAGTTAGATATGTACAAGGCTGTTGCCTGTACGTGGTTTGTTGGATCAATGACTTCTAATCGATCTCATTTACAGCGTTATCGATAAATGTTCTTCCTCTAAAAGTGAGAATCAGCCAAACCACGTGTCGGGAAAGCGTAGCCATGTTGAAGGTTTTTATGTGCAGTTAAGATCCATAAATATTCATGGTCAAATGCAATAAGAAAAAATCATTTGGTCAGAGTCAATATCGCAGCGGGTTGCTGTTTGTCTTGGAACTCATAAAGTAATAAACACCCCTTTGGTATTGAGTTATTGGGGGTGTTTGTGTAATGTGACTTGTTTAGGACAGAGAGTTTCATGTCTCGTTACTTGTTTGTAACATTTCCTTTTTTCATCTGATCAGTGTCTTAGAGAAAAGGTGCTGCCCTCGCCTTTCTATGAAGAGTCGAAACAACGTTTGGTCTTCTGTAGTCCTCCAAAATCAGCCTGAAAATGACTAAATTCTTCATCGATGATGAAGGTGCGAGAGAGTCAACTTAGTGCTTTATTTAGTTAATCAGTTTGAGACGAACCCACTACGGGTAAGCGGAGGTTGAAACCATAGTGTGTGCTTTTGGAGTGTTTTAAGTTTCTTTTTTGGGCTCGCATGCCCTTACAGCGTAATGAAAAAACGAACGGTCCAAGTGACGTTAAAAGTTACCCCTAGAGGTAAGCTATACCAACGATGCGCCTACGCTGTTCTAAAGAGACCACAACTTGTGTACTGCGGATAGAGCAATGGAACGTCGATTGTTTGCCAGAGAGATTTATTAAACCTAGTGTAGAACAGGCCATTAAAGATGGAAAAACAGAATACCTTCGTTGGATTTGGCTGATTTATTTGAAAGGTCTTGCTCCAGTTTTTGTTGCAGTTGGTGTATGTTTGTGAATCTGATGAAGGTTTCCTATGTCGGGGCTTTCGTACGTAATCTCTTCTTTAGGCTCTTTTGGGTATAAACGAGAGTCGCCTGAACCGACATGCATTTTTTAAATAAAGATAAAAGATTTTAGTGTTATTGCGGTATATTGTGTTAAATCTGTTGTCTTGAGATATCAGAGCTGCGACTCAGTAGATTATAAAATAACAAAATACATTAATGGTTTATACTCTCTTTTTATCTTATCAGTTTTTTTGAAATTGTGCATGTCCAATATTTAAAAGGTTTCCCACTTCCATGCAAGAGAAGTCTGAGGAGTCCGCTGTCGAAGAAACTGGAGGGTCAATCCCGAACACAGTGTAATTCGTTTGTTAAATACCATCAAGTCGAACATTCTGAAGGATGTAGGATCTTTAGGACACGAAGGTCTATTGTTGGGGGGACTTTTATCCTTCAGCTCCAAACTGATATTTTCGAATTTTGCTCAAAAGCTGAAAAGGTTAAGCACGCTCCAGTAGGAGATGGGGTTAGGACCTACACCCTCAATGATCGTTGGTGATGTACTTTCGATTATTTTCGGATTCATAAACTTTCAGTTTGTCTGCTTTGGTATGTTTCTTTAGCTTGTACACAGCAGAAAAATACCTTAAGTGTCCTTTGTGAGGCCGGCTAGTTATAAGACTAAAATTCCATTTAGTGTCTACTGCACTGCTTTCCGTAAATTTAGAGAATAATCACTCTTTCGTAAATGATTGCTTTTTGATGAGAGGCTGCTTGTTCAGCGAATCAGCCAGTTGCTAAAGGGTAGAGTTGTGGCAAAAACGGAGTGTTCAAACCTCTAAGAGATGTCAGAGAAATGCTATGGTACTGTGCGTAGGGGGTCTGACGATGATTGATAACCGGATTGGTCGTATTCAGTTAAAAGGTTAGTTTCATATGAACAATGCTGGTCTTTTAGTGCTATTGAAAGTATGGGCAAGCGTCACTAGCATGCCGGGACGACGTCTATCTGTGTTTTGGCGCTTCATCGACTGATCGGATATTCCTTGAAAGGTTGTCTAAGAAAGATCAACCCTTTCATTCGTGGTTAGCCATAGATAGAACAGATTAAAAAAATATGTCTCGCATTGTGCAAAGAAAATATTTCTTGCCCTCAAGTTTACAGAATTTTTTTAACAGATTGCCCGTACCAGATCTGGACCGTCCCAGAATTGCTATACACTGTGTGCGGTTGGGTCGGTTGTTTGATCGAGTTCTATAAGTTGAAGCAAGTCGAAACAACAGAGCCTTTAGCGTATGCACAATCACTTCAAATCGGCTCTAGATCTGGAAACATTGACAGTAATAGGGCAATACTAGATCTGACTCCTCGAGTGGTGGGCTTATCATGGAACTATGAAATATTTGTTTTTATATTCCACAGCATGCCAAAGGGATCCTTTAGGCGATTCTATGCGGGTTAAGGAATGTGACACCATAATCGTTGTGCGATTTTTTTTTTACAAAACAAAATAAAAAGTTAATATTTGGTAAAAAAAATGGAAAGAAATCAAAAAATCGCGGGCGGGCAAATTAGATGATGAAGATTATGGTGTTTTTAATCCAAAAAGAAGAAGCGACCGAACCTGAGTGGAAAGGACACCCCATTTGAATCGCGATCAACTCATTGCGACGTGAAATCGAACAGGTTAAGTTCGAGTCAGTCTCACAACCATGTGGGTGTAGGTAAGAAAGAATAACACGAAACCGCCCGGACGTTTTAGACCCCTACTGAATCTTGAAACTAAAAGAGGACATTTGTTAATGTGAGGAGCGACCAAGGAACAACCAAAAGTGTGTACAACTTAAAGACCTAAACTCAGACCCATCAAAGTTGTCAAAACAGAGAAGTACAATTAGACAAAGGTTCAGTGTGAGCGAATCAAAGAGAGTAACGCCAGATTAACATTGACTACGCACCAAAATTAGACTGGGGGTCGAGTTTCTAAACATATTCAAACACACACTACAAGAATTCCAAACAGATAACCCAAATGCAAAACACAGCCCAGTCTAGGACTTAGGTCAAACCCGCAGACGAATAATAAAGCAGAAAACCCGGTGTTTCCAGAGGAAACAGCATTAAACACTATACTACGAAACACGTTACCTATGCGAGAAACCACAGCGGCCCTTTGATGCGTACGATTGGCAGAAGCATTAAGAGGGGAATTAACCATTGAGCAAAAACGGGTGAAGTCGATGAGCAATATAAAAAGAGAAAAAAGAAAAAACTCGTTGAGGCTGATGACTCCAACTTAGGACATGATTTTAAAGAAAGAATAACCTCAGAGGCCCGTATGATCTTGAACAGAGGATGAGATAAACAAGCAAAGGTGACTAAGAATTGTTGTCTACAAAACCCGAGGACAATGCCACGAAACGTAAGTGACCAGACTACGAGAACACTACAACTCATAGGCCAAGAATTTATATGAAAAACACGGCACTAGCAGAACGAATACGACCAAACTGTGTAGAGAGAAAAGAGTCACAATAATGGATCATGAGGACACATTCATGGCGCCCATTCCCAACAACGTAGGCTAACAGGGGCGCTTTACAGTATTTGAACAGAGATGCAACATCGGAAAAAAATATAAGCACACACACCCACACACACACCACCCACACAACACACGAATTACAAATTCTGCGTAGTCACGACAGTCATCAAATACCCCTCACCCCCCACCCTCCCACCCACACACACACACACACTACACGGAACAAAACACAAGCATGCAGCGACGGCACACAGCCACACCGCGCTATAGCGCGCAAAACAACACAACACACACACACCCACACACGGCACACACAAAAACATACACAGATGGCACAGATGTGCATACATACTCAACAAACTATATAACCGGGTAAAACAGATTCAGTGGACACAACAAATAAGTGCGGAGTGACATGTTAGTTAGATTTGTATATATTTCAGGTGGTATTTCCGTTTGGGTAGAACAGGCCTGAGGATTTGCAATAAGTCACACAGGGTGTGGCTATAACGGTGAATGGATGGTCAAAGGTCAGAGCCTTCGCCGTCATCTCCGACCGAATAAATCATGGGGGGAAAGAAGAGGCAACGGCTTAGAGTCAGTCGGAAAAAATTAGCAGGTTTTATGAGAAAAACATTAGCCAGTAAGCCATAGACGTCTTCACCGGCCTATCGGGTTCTGTTGTTAGCTGGCTAATATTGGCTACGGCAAGCAAAGCTTTATGGCCGAGTACCTTAGGGCATTAGTTGTCTTAATAGTCGGTTTACTTTTCAGTAAGATAAAGAATGAGTAATACCTAGGCCAGTTAATCCATAACAGTGACTGTTTTTTCATATGCATGTTTATCAGCATTATTTTTTTTGTCTTCAACAGCCTCGGGGAATGGAATGGGGGGACTTATGCTTGGGGGTCGAATATGTTTTTACTTATGTTTGAAATATTATTGGCTTACAATATTATTCGGACTTTGTTCGATTTTGTCTTTCACTGCCTGCCACAAGGATTTCATTATTGTAAGTTATTATTGTACCTATTTGAAAAGTCTGAGGTCAGCGGCACGATATATATAACCGTTGCCAAACAGCAAAAGTCTACTTTCGATCTATGCTATTGTAAAACAGTTTGGTACCTTTAATACTTAAGGCAATCCAATTGCAGAATTAGATGGGGCATCAACTCATTAATTGCCAAGTACTGTTGTGTAATGTGATCAAAGCCAAGATAAGGTTAAATTATGTTCGTCTCCTTGTAGCTTGCGAACACCTAGCAAAAACCAAAGACACAAGGACGAACTAGAAGCGTGAATCAGTTTCGTTTCTATATTCTGCTTTAGTTAGAACCAGAAAATAATAGATATAAGAAGATAAATCTTTGATTACCAACATGTGTTTATGCTTTTTGCGCTATGGACCCCAAGTGTGAACATTGTGCCTGAAGAAAGAGTGTAATGATGATTCCGATTCACCCCCCCCGACCCCCAGTTTTCCTGTGCCCGCCCCCAAGTGATAGGGTGTCCCCCTAAAACCAGGTTAATTAAGAATCCAACTTTTTGTCTATGTTCGGTCTTACATTAACTTAAATTCTGTAACGATCCTTTCAACAGTCTTTAGTCGTCTAAGTCCGTTGCTGACTGGCTTAAAACGGTCCCTGTCTGTTGGAAATAACTGCACGCTTGCAGTGACAGACAATACGTCTTAAGTGTAATCGAAAATAAGGCGTCTATACACTGACGAAAGGTCAATTATTTAAATGGAAGGCGGCATACGACACTCCAACACCCACTGATGCAACAAAAACCAAATTTCAACAGGTGGTTCTGATAAAACTACTCAGGCTTACTGAACCACACTTTTTGGGATAGTGTCTCGTTATAGGGGATTTAAGATAGATGTTTCAATGGATTACTACCTTTACTTGAAGTTCGGACTTGCTCACAGAAACTTGGTCCAGGAAATAAATCGATTACATTTTAAGACTGCAGTGCTGTCACATCAATATTTTGGAATGAGGTTTAGTATATTTGATGGAGTTTCATTATTTTGTCTTGTTTAAAAAAGTGTTTGTAACACCAGCCAAGACAGTCGTCATTCTAAAATATCTTTGGACTAACGAATACGACTAAAAAAAAATAAAGAAATGAAAAAAGGGGGTAATAAAAGTCCTAGAGTAGGGTCGCACGCCAGTGACATTTTTATGTTACCAAAGGTCGTATGGTTCTTGAGAAGTAGGATAAGATAGGCAAAAAGGTTGCAGGCGAAGAAACTAAATAGATATCTCCATTAAGCCATACTGATGGTATAAATTACGGGATGGATCGTGCGCACGACCACAGAAGACAATTATTATAGCTTCGTCGAACTACTTCTGATCAAACTGTACCCCTAAAGCCAAAACAACTTCGAAAACAATGTTTGGCATTCAACACTAAATAAAAGTAAGGTTAACTATCCAAGAGAGAGCTAGCAAAATGATTATAGCTTGACACGGCAAGCAAGAAACAAAGACAAGGGTTAGGGTTAAAGTTGAATAACACAAGCAAAATGCTTTGTGCAAGAGAGGGGAAAAGCCTCTATGACGTCTTTATACAGTGGACCTCATTAACTGACTGTTCTTTGGCCATTGACCACTAGCATGAACCGTATAGGATGAAGGACGGCTTCAGACTGACACTCGAGTATTAGCGATTGATGGGGGTCAGGAAACATAGTGGGGATTCTAAAAAGCTAATAAAAAAAATGTAGCATTTGTGCGATGATCAGCGATCATTTAATATAACGTAAAAGCAGCAAAACAGGAAATCGTTCACAAATGTGCAACCTGCCATATAGACTGTTCGAAGATAAAAGATTGTAGAGCATAACATAGATAATGTCGAGTAACACCAATATCAGGTTTTAACTATGCAACCGAAGGTGCGGAATACAAAACTTATAGTGAAATATAAAAGACCTTGACAGACCCTTCAATGACTTTGAGACAGAGGGCGTATAGATACACACAGAAGTACGCATTTGTGGGGGTGCTCTTAGTCTCAGATAGATGGGTAGTTATAAGCGACAAAGAGTTTAGACGCCAACAACCAAGAAATATGTCAAACGCGTAGAACTGCGCACGGAGTAGAAGCATTAATCGTTTGTCATTATGAATATATAAAGTTGGAAAAACTATCGACCACAGTGCACTTATCAAACCAGCATGTGAAGGGACACTAAATTACAATGATTCTTAGAACCCATTTCATTTTTTACCTCAAAAGAGTTTCAGAAAAGCATTCACTGACTGAAAGTCCTAGACAAGAAGCGTCCAAAGCACAAGTGATTCTAAGGATAGATCGAAATAAGGACCGTGATTTGAGGGACCAAACGCGGTCATCAACACCAGATGGAATACACATTGAATTGACGATCCCTCCTACAAAAGTACAGGAGTCATCCACGCATTGAACATGTGACGGAACCACGTTTCCAAGCACATATTGCGAAATTTCTCTGTCTTACGATGTGGAAGGACTGGAGCTTGGGGGGTGTCCGTGAACAAATCATTTTATGAAGGAATATCTTGGTTAGCTAACAAAACTTAGACGTTGAGAAACTTTAAGGTTTTGGATCGTCGTTCGTATACAAAATAAGGTAGAATTATAAATAAGATAGAGGTGGAAGTATACGACCACAGGAACAACACAATCAATAGTTAGTCTAATATAGGGTCTACACAGAACGTTACACAGTGGATTGGGGTCTTTGCGCATTTAGGAGGCTAGAGTATAAAGATTAAAAATGTAGAGCCATGACAACTTTTGGCACACAGAACAATCGAGGACGAGAAAAAGGCAATACCAAATGATAATAAAAATGTATTCTGGTTATAAAACTCGTGGAAAGCGAAATTAAGACATTTTGACGGGGGCTGGACCTCAATTTCTTATCGGATTAGATAGTTGGAGACGTACCAATATGCAAAGGAAAAACGATAGTATGTCTTCGATGCCCTAGAGTATACAGGTATACAAAGTCGTATAGGTTTTAGTGGCACGAGGGACAAATATAACTATCATGTTTCTGCCACACCGTCTGAAATGCATACAATATCAGTGACCGATTTAATGTAGAGGGGCAGGGAATACACCTAGAATTTGCAATTGAGCCTAGCAATAACGGATCCAGAGTGAGTGTTGTAGAATACTTTTATATCTGTTTAAGGAACGCAGCCCTATTTATTATGATGACTGTCGACAGAAAGAACCTGTTAAAAAAACGTCAACTGGCGTTTCGAGGTGAAAGACATAGCTAGGGTTAAAGTGGGGGATTTTTAGGTCAACCTTACGTTGGCCTCGTTTTTAAAAAAACGGTACAATAGGGGACAATATAATCCCTAAGATTTTTAATTTCCCATGAAAGACAAGAGACGCATTTGATGAAACAAAAGAATAGCAGAATAGAACCTGTTATTGAAAACGGCTCAGGAAAAACCCGAGATTAAGCAAACTAAAATTCAGAAGTTTTATAGAACTAGTATAGAAACAGATAATCCTACCACAGTATAAGAAATAAAAATGTTTGTAAAGAGGGGGTAAATACTGGTTAAAACTGGTTTCAAAATTGGGTAGAACTGGTAGTGAGAGTTAAACACACACGTTAACATATTCTCTCCTATGATTTTTAAACGTCTGTTGGCAGACATGCTCAAGCCACAGTTGTCAAAAAACAAACTCAACTTAATAAATAATCAACAAACACCCATTTTATCCACGAATTATGGACATGCGGATTAGCTGACTTCTGCACTTCTAACAACCCACAGACAGATGAATCCCGAGATAACTGACATAAAACCTAAGGTCATGGATCATGATATGGAGGTAAATACAAAGCTTTTACATAAGTCAGTTGACATGTTTACAATTGTATTAAAGGTAAAAATGAATTTTCAGTCTTTCATACAGACTGGTACATTTTATATAATACCTACAAAAATCATCATACGACCTCATCTCAATTGAAAATACCTTAAAAATGGTGGAAATGTTGCGTGTGTGAGTGCCAGGTTGGTTTTTAGCCATTGTATTTTGCTTGTTCTAAAAACATCATGAAAGAAGACCCGTTATACGACTCGCGCACGCTCTACCTTTCAGCTTCTGGGTGCTACAAGCAGCAGGTACAGCAAAGGCCTCACGGAGTGACAGGAAAGGATTGCCGCGCCATACACTTTACAGACGGAAAAAAATAAAAAAATGTGCCTGTCTGTTTTCGGCAGCAATCATCCTTTCAAGCTTTCGATCTGGCACAGGGTTGTGTTTACTGGTGAAGAACTGTTATTGGGAGTAATTTCAGCTGATGAGGCAATGAAGAGATATATACCTACAGTCAGGCATGATCACAATATATTTTCTAGCGCATGATAGTATATCCTCTCTCGTATAAGTAGAACAGAAGCTAGCCAAAGTTTGAATTTCGTCTCAAACCATCAATGAACAGTGCCTATACTTTTAATTTCAATTTCTCAGGAACATACACCCACACAAAACCTTTCAAGACGTTTTAATGCGAATACATATATACTACCAGGATTCATGCATTAACAACAACCACAAACAGAAATCACAAGGCACAACCGGCGTGAACCTTTCACCACTACTTCAGCACTCCTTTGTTACCAACGTGACTTCTGTCCTTGGCTCTGATATTCAGGCTTATTTCAGTGATCAAGGGGGTGTAATCCGCAGGTTCTACAGTGTCACCATCTTGTCAGACCTGTAGTACAGGCGCATACCTGGATGAAGCGAAATTTAACTTCGAGAATGATCACCCCTATACACAAACGTATTCCAATATATCTAAACCGTTCGGAATCATACACTGTTCTGTGATTGTATCTAATATCTTAATCCATCTGTGCAAAATGAACCCGGTTATAGTCCTGATGTGTTGTGGTACTCCCACAAAAAACATTCGGTTTTCGTTCAATATACCCCCCACGTCACTCCTCATGCAATAATTGTCTGATTGAATTTTTTTTTAAGCATCGCACTAAACGCCACTGTCACACAACGCACCTGACATGCGAGCATGCTAGGTCATCTGTGCTATGTAAAGTGACTATGCTAACAGAGTTTAAAACAAAACACTCGGTAAAAAAGTAAGACAACTCGGTACCCCCCCACCATTGTGCGTGTGAAACAGAATGGCAAATATATGAAGTGTAGATTCGAACCTATAAAAACTCAAATTTGATCTAAAACATTATTTCTGTGTTCCATATAAATCTTAATATGTGTAGATGTTTCTTTTATATGTCTTATGTTGTGGAAACACAAATCTCGGACACATTTTCACACCTAATTACATAAGGTTCCGATTGACATGAAGCCCACACCCTACGGACCCTCTCTGGTATCAACGATTTCACGTATCGCTCGACATGCTGAGCCCGATGATTTCTGAGCTACGCTGTTGCTAAAACAGGATTACGCAGGTATAATATGAAACCCTAAACACTACACGAACGTACTAGGCGTCTCATACGAGTAGTCAGTACACAGTTCGCTGAGACGACATAGCCGGTCACCAAGTACCTCATCGTGCTAGGATTGCGCCGGTCACAGAGGGATGCCCATCGAACAGGTTGTCGCACTGTAATAGATACGAACGAGTCCCCGAAACATATTTTCAAGTCGTTCAGACACTCTGCATCCCATTTGTGTTACGTTGCTACAAGGTCATCACTAGCTCTAGTCCTCATCTCAATAAGGTAGATCGCTGAACACAAGTGTGGTGTGGACCGTGAGTGTGTTCCACTGTCGATAGCTGGGTGGATGCTGTGTGTTGGGCTGTGTGTGGTCGGTGGATAGAATGGGATGTGGACGTGCGGACGGAGCGCGTTTGCCATTTGTATTTGCGTTTGCCCTCCACGCGCCAAGTCAAACGACCAATCTGTTAAAACACGTGACAGAGGACCAAAGCATCTACCTCAGCTTCGATGTATATTCGTAGCAGCATGGTACAGCAAGGAGGGCATAATCGGATGGCAGGAGTAAAGGATGACAGCGGCCGCCATACAGCCTTATGTAAACGAATGGAAAAAAATTTACCCCGCTTGTGCTGTCGTTTTCGCAGCGTCTCCTTGTTCCAGCTTTCAGATCTGCATATCAAGGGGGGTGAATTTGTGGGTGACGGAAAACGTTAGTTGATAATTTCAGACAGTGATGGGCAATGAAAACAATGCATCTAACCAGCATTCGATACAATGTTTGAAACAATGATCTATTGTTTTATCTTTTTGTTAAGTGTAGGGTATAGAAGCTATACAAATTTTCAAAGTCTTAAACCATCTCAATGAAACGATTTCATTTTAGCTTCGGTCATTTGGGATGGCAAACATATCACAACAAAACGTGCAACAGCAAATATGCAAATACATATCCAGTTAGAACCCGTTAGAAGACCAGACACATGAAAAAGACCATCATGTCAATCATTTGTTGTGACATCGTGGGATCTGTCCCACGGCTCTGATATTCAGCGTATTGACCAGTAGATTGGTGGTGTTGTGGTAATGACGCTACAGTACCGAATCTAGGGCGTTGTCAGCCTGTGGAAGGAGTACCGTGGCCGTCATGACCTGTGATGAATATGAAAAAATAATAGAACTTGATCACGTCTTCTAAGGTAATCAAACAGACTAAACAGTTTTCTGCGGCCTAAAGTTTTTTCTGATTCATTGGTATCACTATTTACTCCTCAATTGTGCAAAATTATAAATGTATTTAAAACTGATAATGATTTTCAAGTCTTTCAGGAAGATTTGTAGGATCATGTTTAAGTAATGTGCGCGTAAAAGATGATTGTTATGTAATATTTTCACGTACGTGATGTCTAGTTTCTAAAGACAGCACTGTCTATCTACAAGAGATAAAATAAAAATAACGAATGCAAAGTTAAACAAAATCTTAAATAACATGTCCAGCGAACCCACCGTAGGAACCTGGGACAAACGAGTCACAAGACCAAACACAAAAACGCGTTAGACACCTCTTAGGTCTTATTCTTAGGTGAAGCACAAAAACGAATAAAAATTAACGAAAATCTCACGGATCGGAAGCTTATGATTCAGGCTTCAGATCGTGTCAGAGGTGTGTTGTAGCGCAAGGTAAGACAGGCGTTTTTGATTATGGACGAACCGGAGGCCTGTTCTGTTGTCCACAGCAGTGCCAATATACTGACTACATCGGTGCTAGCAAGGGTACCTGATACATGTTGAGTCCAATCCATTAGAGCCCACTGAAGGTCTATGCCACCACTCAGAAAACAAAACGAGTACAGACAGCAAAACTACGTGTGAACACTTCTACACATACTGAAATACAAACCACAAAAGCTAACGATTACCCAGATCTGGAATCTGCAATAATAAGGGGGGAGTCTAACGCTGTAATTAAGTAGGGTGTCGAAAATGAAGACAGTGGCTTGTGATGTAGATGATCGTCAAAGATGATGGGATTCAAAAAAAAGGACGAGTCAGGGTGAAGTATGAATTGCAACTATCTTGGCTCGATCATATACACATAATGCGACCTTTCTTCAAACAACAAAACAGACCGCAAATCTATTACAGTGAGCCAGGACATACAATTCAGCTGATGAGAAATAGAGACCCAAACTGATTGGGGACATTCTGGTAGACCAGGAAATGGATGAAATGGTCAGTGATAATGCACAATCCAGCCAGGAGGGAACTTCGAGACAGAACCACCTACTTGTTTTTAAAACTGTAACCTGTGAACACTATGAAACATAAACCCTAACAATACATACATATCAGCACCACGATGCAAAATCAGATACAAATTAAACTAAAAATGTCTGATATGTCAACACGCTGCAATGAACCAGGAGGGCATGAAACAAACAGAACCGGTGTCTCTGCATCGGGGGGTCGCTTAAGAGAAAGCCAAAATAGATAGCGTTAAAAATGATATACCCTTTGGCCACCAAACGACGGGAATGGTCTGCTGCCAATCCCATGACCCACAACGTAGATACAGAGATGGACTGAAAAGTTACCAATCGGTAGATTCCACAGTTCACATTTAGATTGTGTTAATTGAATCGTGTGCCATAAAAAACTGTCTCACACATGCAACATTGAGCATAGGTTTAGGCCATACATTAAAAGGTTTTCCCAAATAACAGGTCTGAATAATTAAAGAACAAACTACTTATGCATTGTGAAATATACTCATATGTAACCCGTTGGCCATTTTGGGACAGTAAATGTCTTTAGTTCAGGAACTGAACGGGCTAGTAACCACTACCTTTGTCGTGGGTTACAATGTCCGAGCGAGTGCTGCGTGATGAATTAAGGGTACCCCATATTGTTTCTAACTGCTCAAAACGCGCAGTTTCTAATCATAACAGGACTGGAGTGAACAAAATACGAAGTAAAAAAAAAAAATGCAAAAGTAGGTTTATCCTTGAATAATAGGGAACTAAGCAAAATAAAGAGTAAAAACAAAAGATACCCAATCCTTCTCCAGATCATCAGCCCAAAATACGTTTCTTAGCAACCGCGTTCACAGGGCGTGAAACAATCCTCGACAAAAGGAGTTAAACGCGTCGAAGGGCAATAGGGATCCGCTGTAACACAGAGTATGACATCAAATAGGTATAGACCCTTAAACCATGTAAAAACAATTACCCACCGCACATGCGGTCGAAATCTCGTGTCCACGGAGGATGATGTGTGTCATGTGGACAGCCTGGCACCTAAGGTAGTGGAATAGTGGGTGCGGACCGTTCCCGATAGTGAAAAGGGGGAAGGGACATAACCACTAGGCACTCCGGTGCATCACGTGGGCGCTATCCAGGAGTCACGCTGAGGTCGCTATGTGTAAACAGTATTGACAGAGTAGGCATGCGTTCGGGCTCGTTCAGATGGTATTGCCGTGTGGTGTACAGTTGTTTGGTTCTATTGTCTAGCGACTCGCCGCCCGGGATGTGGAAGAAATAACAAACAAAACTCCTTCGTTTCCCGTAGCCCTCTTTAAGATAATTTCTGTGGTTTAAAGTGGCCCCCGAAGTCGGCCTGGAACGGGGGGAAGGGTAGTAATCGATGTCCATTTGTGCCAAGTGTCTTGTTTGCTAACCAATTATGTAGGGAGTGTGTGTAAATGCTGATGGGTTGGAACGAAAATGTAGGAATGGGGAATTCAGGGGGTACTTGGTAGAACAGGGGGGTTTGAGACAGCAGCGCATGGACAAAGGAATGGCCACGACGGAAGATCCTTTAGTGTTCCATCCGTATAAAAATGAGGAAGAGGACAAACGGAGGGGGAGAAGAACACCACGAGAGAGCGAGAGAACGGAAGAGTGAGAGAGAGAAGGGAGGAGAGGCTCAGGACAGATAGGGTCGGAGAAACGTTGGTCTGGGAGAAATAGAAGAGACAGCAGAGCCTAGTGAGGTAAAAGACAAGGTGGAAGAGAAGAAACACTGTGCATTGAACCCTAGAGGTGGTTGACCGAGAAGACAAACTTGAATTTGAACCCCGATGTTGCGACAACACCCCCCCCCCCACGTGAAAAGAAGGTTCTAACGATCGAATCCCAGAGACGACCACGAAGATCCAGTACCTTAAACCTAAGACGAAGGGGGCGCGAGTCAACCAAAGGGCGTCCACCTCAAGCAGTGCGGAAGAACTTGAAGAGACTGATTTTTCAAAGGAACTGTGGTTGTGTGTTAAAGTGTGGTTGTGATGTATGAAAACCTGGCCAGGGTAAGAAGTCATTTTTAATTATACCCGGAATTAGGAAGTAGTGATCTTATATGTGCGACAAAAATTTTTCCTTTTGTGGGTAGTCAAAAGGTGGGGGGATTTTATGTTTGCATTATAATAGGATAAGAAATCGAGGATTATCTACTAAGATGGGACTCAAATCGTTTTAGAGATAACACCACAGCCATGCGGGTAGTGGGCACCAACCCGTTCAACACCAGAGCGGGTGAACATATGAATTTTTGAAAAAGTGTGCGCATGGTGAGTGGACAGTATAGGCGACAAGGGTAAAAAAAAGCAAGGGGAGAGATAACCTTGGTGTGCTTGACAAAGAGCCTGACTACTAAATACGGAAAAGATCGACCATATAGTGCACTCCTTAAGACAAATAATACCAGATCACGATCTTTCCGCCCGTACCTTGACAAAGTGGCTAGCCTGGGCAGGGCTTTGACAATGGCCACATTAGTCCCAGGAGAACCAGTGGTAGGCTATAAGTAGTAACGGGGTGAAGCGTCCACTAACGCAGATTTTAATTAGCTCTTCTAATTTTCCGTATAGTTCTTTGGTGTGGTATTATTGACTCGACACTGTTTGGGATATGGTGGGGTTGGTCGCATTAATAAAGGTCTTCGAAACGAGACGAGGTTCTAGTCTTAACGGCTCACAGAACTGTGGATTTAAATAACTAAGGCTCCTTTGGTGTAGGGAACAATTACCACTTGGGTTGGTGTACCGTAACGTTTAGTAATAACTGTGTATCCACTTTTGCTGTCCGGTTTAATAAGAGTAACGGTTTTTAGGGAGAGGTGAAGGCGTAATGGGCTGCCGCGACGTACTTGGGTGGAGTGCCCGGAATACCTATTTTTTATTTGAATTGTTTGTGGACGTTTTTCCAACCTAGGGCTTGTGTAGCATACTGTCGTATGGTCTCATCCTCCAGTGGTGTGTGTTAAAGTTGAATGTGAATATCACTGCGCTTATTATCTCCTTTTAATCGTAATCTGAAACTTCAAAGTCACTCGACTTTTACCGAATATTGGATGATATTAGCGTTTTACTCAGTTTGGTTTGGCCGTTTGCACGTGCTGATGTTTAGCGTTGGTGGTTGGCCCTTGGTGTTTTTTCCGTATAGTGTGCCGGTGTAACGGTTTCAACTGTTCTAAACAGTTTTTTGCCTTATTGAAACCGTTCAACTTGTTGTGTGCGATGTTTTCTTCCCATCAGTGCTTCAGTTTTTCCGAAACGTCAGCAGAGGGGGCCTCGCCATCCTGTCGTTGATATGATAGAAAGACTCCGCGACGGTATTCTTGATTTTGAGTCCCAATGCAACTATTATTAAACTATTTTGAATAGTACTCGCTATCATGAGTCCGACGAATTTTCTTGACAGATTGTGCCTCTGCGCTTGACCCTGGGCGGGATAGGGGGGGCCATGATTCTGTGTTGGTGATTGCTGCCTAAAAAAGGTGCCCCACCATGGAAACGATACAGCAAGAGACTACAATCGTCCTGTATAACGTCTGACCTCGCAACAAATAATAACATGATCTCGAAAGTTGGGCAGCTCGTTCACAGTGTTCTTCTCAGACCAAAGAATTCGAAAAAATCTGAAAGGGCAGCTTGTGCTGCAAAGGACAAGGAGACTCTGCCTAAAGGACAGGTCGATGATCTAGGAGCACCAGTAATGATCCGTCGTAACTCGTTTGCGTCTAGTGGGTGTTCCATAGAACAGCTGACGATGACGGGACTGAAACTATAGATCAGGTCGTCGCACAATCGCAGGAAAAAAAAAAAACAGTCGAGATCAACCGATGAGGATATCGATCGATCTCATCATAGTTGGGGGAAACCCTAAACGCTCCGGTGGA
>JADBJO010016157.1:5000-41368 GCA_016801955.1 Conus betulinus | reverse complement strand
TGACATACTAGAGGGCGCTGATGAATTGAACTTTATTGCATTCATTTATATCGTCCATCTGATAGGTCATTGATTCATTTATTTAGTATTTTTAGAAGCTGGGAATATTAGAGAAATTCATTTATTTGCTTTTTTATTTACGGAAGATTCTGAAATCTTGGGACATAATTCCATTTGGAGAAATGCCACCATTCGGAGAACTAGAAGATTAACTTTAATTAATAAAATAGTATTTTTTGTCAAGTTTTTGTAGTGAATGATTAGTTTGAATCCTTGTCACATTGAATCATAGAAGGATGTCTAGATTTGGCTGACATTGTTGGAATCACAGAAGGATGTCTAGTTCATGGCAGACATGGGTAGAAAGTTACAAAGATGTCCAGTTCATAGCTGATCATATCAGTAAAATTTTTACATGGGATGTCCAGTTTGTGGTTGACATTGATGGAATTGCAGAAGGATGTCATGTTTGTGGTTGACATAGATGGAATTATATAAGGATGTCCAGTTTGGGCAGACGTAGATGGAATCATACAAGGATATTAAGTTTGTGGCAGACATAGATGGAATCATACCAGGATGTCCAGTTTGTAGATTTGACATAGATGGAATCATACCAGGATGTCCAGTTTGTGTCGGACATAGATGGAATCATACCAGGATGTCCAGTTTGCGTCGGACATAGATGGAATCATACAAGGATGTCCAGGTCATAGCCGATATGGGTGGAATTATAAAAGGACATGAAGTCCATGGCCAGCATAACTGGAATCATACAAGGATGTCTGGTTTGTGGCCAACTGTTCAGTGTTGAATGAATTAGAAGTCGTGGTCATTTTGAACTTGAGCAACGGATTGAGGCACTTGAGAGACCACGAAAACAGGCATCCAGGACAGCGTTTTAGGTGTTGTGTGAATAATTACATGCTGTTGAAATCAAAGAACTGACCTCAACCAGGTTCATGACTGTTGAATCCCAATAACTGAAGACAGGTGCCAAAGCTTACTTGTGTCATAAATGTGCAGTGATTCTATGGTTTTGTTTTACTTTCTTTAAGTGGCATTTATAAAATCTACTTTTATTACTCTGCTACATCATGATTATTGATATCATAGGGGAGAAAATTCTTCAAAATTTACATTTGATTTAACTGGATTCTTCAGCTTTCATTCTGAAACACCACATCATGATATGCCTGTGTGTGTTTAAACAGCAACAACAAAAAAGTCTCAAAAGTCTCATGCATGGATGAATAAAGTTTTGTAAGAATGTGTATGGTGATCTAGGTGGACAAGGCTATCACAGTGGTGCGGAGCGCGCTGGCCAATCAGATCGACTGGACAGAGATTGGTCGGCTGTTGAAAGAGGCACAGTTGACGGGAGACGAGGTGGCCAAATCCATTGTCAGTCTAAAACTGGACAGCAACCACATCACCTTGTTGCTGCAGTGAGTTGTGGCATTGGAGTGTTGTCAGAGCTGTGGTATGATGAAGAAGCTATCAGATTCAAATAGACATGTATGGGTATGCATTCATGTGCATATGTATGCACTTACACAAACATAGCCACACATACATACCATACTCGCATTCACATGTGAAGGCGCAAGCATATGTGCTTACATATGCATATGCACATATACATACACACACAAGCGCACTCACACTCGCGCACACGCGCGTGCACACACACACACACACACACACACACACACACACTACTCATTTTCACACTAACAAACTCACACGTACACAGGCACAGGTGCATGTATACACATACAAACACACATGCACATTCACACACGCACACAAACATGCAGACCTACTATCCCTAAAATGCACAATGTATCCGTGCATGCTCAAACTCGCCATTCACTCATGCATGCACTGAACATGCATGTACACGTTCACACACATGCACACACACACACACACACACACACACACACACACACACACACAGAGCGATTATTTAAGAAAACAATGCAGAATAGTGATAGGTTTAATACTGATGCATACTCCTCAGTGAAGCATTTTGATTTTCACAGACAAACGCTATTGCTACAGTGTCCCATTGTCTTTGAGAAGAAAAATCCAGGCTTTTTTTTTTTAAAGAAAGGCTGTTTTTGAAGTGATAGAATTATTACCTGTATGTGGTGTTTGTTGGTTTAGGGATTGATTCTACTGCTTTTTGTTGTGTGTATGGATTGATTCTATGGATTTTGTCACCCTTGTCTTACCTTGGTGTTTTGCTTTTGTTTTGCTTTATTAACTGCTTCCTGTTGTTCCAGGGACCCATACAAAGGTGACCCTGAGGATGATGAGGAGTCGGCTCCCCTGAAGCCAATGAAAGTTGATATCGACCTTAACCTGAGTGCGTACGCCAATTCTAGAAAGTGAGTTGCAGCAGCTTGGTTACAGATGTCTAGGAGTTTTTTTTTTTGAGTGGTGGAAAGGCTGCCTTTTTTTTTTTCTCATTTTGTCTTCCTTTTACTGTGTGTTTTTCTGTAATACAGCTATTCTTTCACATGTTTGCTTGTCAGGTTTTTGTGTTTTAGTTTGAACCTTCAGTGAATAATCAAATAAGACATAACAGGCATGGTAGTGATTGTAGATATAAACAAATGGGTTTTTTCTTATGTTTATCTGCTCCAACAAATGCCTTATGCCTACTCTGTGAGGAAGATCGCCAAACATCAGGATCCCCAAAAAGAAAGGGGGAGGATAGGCATCTTCACATCAGTTATGGACAGGGGCCAGAATGATTTTCCCTTTCAGCTGTACAGAGACATTCTGATATGAATTTTAGACAGGCTTGGTCTCACGTGAAGATTTGCCCACCACCCTTCTTGATATTCAGGCATTTGTTTGACAGTTAACCCTTACGGTGCTCTGTATAACAATTTATGCTTTAAAGAAATCTAGGACGGGAAACTCGTCACACACCACACTTGAGAATTTGGCTTCTGCATACATATTATTTTGCACTAGATATGCAAACCTATACATTTTTAGAAACTAGAGAGATGTTGTAGAATCTAGTGAAATAACTGAAAATACTGTAGGTTGTACCTACTTGGAGACTGACCTCAAAATATAAGCAGGCAAAAATTTCTGAAAAAAGTTATTTGAAAAGTAAGTCAAAATGTTAGGAGAGACACAGTTTTTCTTCTGTACTACCTAAACACTTCAGACTTGAGCCAAAATGAAGACAAATATGTGCTGGAAACATGGGACAGATGATAATTCTCTCTTGACTTGAGCTATGTATAATGAATTGTGCCTCAAATGATGTACCTATAATTCAGCATCCGGACAATCGAATTTCACTATATAAGGAAATGGGGATTGTGCAGGCTTGTCTTGAAGCTAGATAGGTAAAACTATATGTTTTTGTAAACTAGAGATAATAATGAGGAATCTGAAAAAAAAAAATTACAAGACAGTACCCTGATGGCAGCTGAAGATATTCTTCACAGTGTAATCCAGAACATTGGTGAAAAGGTAATCCAAAACGTCAGCCACATTGTTTGAAACACCACAGTTTTCCTGCTTGAATCTCAAAACACTTGAAACTTGGAGAGAAAACAAGAAGAATATGTCCTTGGAAGACACAGAACAAAGTTAGGGCCTTGGTCTTCTGTGGAAGGTTGAAAAGCACTTGGAGCAGAGTCCCACGTCACATCCAGAACATTCCCAGCCAGAGCGCACATGAGTAGGATGGCCAGCAGTACAGTTCCTCTTTCTTCAACTCCTTCACTCTCAGCATCTCTCTCCTCTGCAGTAGTGCTTCCAGATTCTGGATCACACAAGAAAACATATATCCTAAGTCTTCTGTTCATTTCATTGTTTCATAATGGTGCAAGAGATGTTACAGAGAGCTTGACTCAGTTTCCACTAATTAGTCTGATTTTCAGAAAAGAAAAAAAAAATGACCAGCATTACTTATTCATTCTATGAAAAATGAAGTCATGCATAAAAATCATAAATAAGAATAAAATCTGAATCACTAGCATATAAGGAGGGGGCAGGGCTATAGCTTTCATTGAAGGCACGCCCACTCGTGACACGCCCACACTGTTTCCAAACTAAAAAAATAAAACAAACAAAAGTTATAAATTGTTCTCTTCAAATCACCACTTTTACTGATCTCTAAAGTGCTTTCAAAACACCTACAATCACCCAGAAACGATCTTCTAGTTTGATCAGGCCAAAGCCTATCACTCCTGTAAGTAACCATGTACCCTGCCCCCCTTCCGTCCCCCCTTCCTTCATGTGGCGGACCAACAAATGTAAAATAACCAATGACTGCACGCAGCATGTGTTCCATCTCGACAAAATAATCAAAAGTTTATCCACTCACCTGCTTCGCTTTCGTTACTACAGCCTTCGGCAACTGATTGTTCACTCGTGCCACTTCCACGCATTCTCCTGCTCGACTCGGTCGCTGATTTACTCATTATTTCAGTCAAAACCGACGAAAAACTTCGAGATAACTGACTGACAAGGCTTGCCGGTGCACAATGGATACTAGCAAGTCACGTGAACTGATCAACCCGGACGTTTAGCAGTGGTGGTATAACGGTTCTCGTCTGAGAGCCATGATCGTGGCCCAACGCAGTCGGGCGGTAAAGCCACGATCGTGGCCCACCGCAGTAGGAACAGAAGACGATGGAGGCATCCAGTAAGGTGAGCTGTACATGACCTGTGTTTAACCCTGCAAGTGCTGCTTGTAATAAAACCAAGTGCGCTTAACCCTCACGCTGGTTTGTCGTGACATAAGTTGTACCACAACGTTATCTGCCTTACTGGTTGTTGCGACATAAGTTGCGCTGTAGGGTGAGCCATGCGAGCCTAGTTTCACTGACACGCACAGATATGAAACTGTGGCTAATTTGCATAAATGACTGAACTAGCCCTGGAACATGGGTTTTCAGCTATTTACGTTGGTTTATAGTTAGTAGCAGCTTGTAATGCATAGCGCGACTCAACTTGTCTGGCAAACAACTATGGCAGCACCCAAAAGGAGAAGAGATAGAATTAGGAACTTGTTTGAAGATGTTTTTGCTGAATTTGTTGTGGAAAAAGCAGGAAGAAGAAGTTATGGACATTTTGAATGAACTTGGTGTGGTGGGGTGATAGCTTTGATTTAGATCAACGCCATGTAATCATGATTTTGAGATCGACACAGACACTGGATGAGTGCCTAAGGATGAGGGGAATCTCAGCATGCCATTCAGTGGGGAAGAAAAACTCAGTGTAGCGCTTCCAGATGATCCTAAACCTTTCAAATGTAAACAACAACAGTGTGGGCTAACTATTACATTTGTTGATAGTGACCATTTTAGGGTGTTTTTTGTGTTATCAGCATGTGAGTTCGATGTGAAAACTGAACTGTACCTCCTTCATCCTTACATGGATTACCTGCATGGAGGACTGGGTATAATCTACACTGGGTTTCATTTGAAAAAGGCTGTAACTTATTTCTGGATACTGTGAAACATCATAGACTAGATTATTTGTGGACAAGCTCTTGAGAATGACAAACAGGATGTGCCACCTATTTTCACCTGTTATTTTCACATTCTGGACAGGTAAGCATCTAATCAAACACTTACAAGCACACCACTTCTGTTTTATATTATAATTCTTTATTCAATTACTAACAATTTTTATTCTGCATCATGTTCAAATACTAACCTTTGAAAGTTATGCTCATTGTACTACAAACATAACTATTCGTTTTAAACTTTCCTTCTGTTAATTCACCAGACAACATACTTAATAGTATGTTGTTAAATAATGAGTGTAAGTGTTAAATATGTAACCCTTCAAATGCTGCTTATAATTCTAATAAGTGTGCTATCAAAATCAAAGTGAAGATGCCCTTCACAACATATTCTCTGTTTTGATACAGCAATAGTGTCTGGAATGCAGTGTATGATATTTCAGAAAAAAAAAAAAAATCTTGCAACATTTGTGCTAAGGTAATCCCCCAAATTTGCCAAGTATTTGAAAAGTATTGATTGTCCGTCAGAATGGTAATATTACTCAGGTTGTTAAGAAATGTTGAAAAATATGATTTTTAGTGTTTAAATCAGAGAGTGATGCTTTTTTTTTGGTATTCACAGGCATGTTAAGCCCAGGCTCCTTAGTTTGAGATATGCTCACTTTTGCCACACCAACACAGCTTCGACTTCTTGAAAGTATGAAACAACCAAAGACAGAAAAAAGGCAAGTAAAGATGAAAAAAGAAAAAAAAAAAAAGCCAGCAATGAATAATTCATGAACAGAATTATCAGCTGTACTCTAGATACTATTGGTTTAAAAAGCAGTGAAAAAAAAATTGAAAGCCTTTGCTATCTTGATTCTAACCAGATTCACCAATTTGTCCCTATCTTACCCTGTCTCTTTTTTTGCTATGAACATAAATTCAGACTGAACAACAACACATGAAGCCGAACATATTGCCTGGGTCAAAGTAGGCCAGAGTCACATCACATATGTTCACTGCTTTGCCCATGTAATTTTTAGCAGGCAAACTCTTCACAGATGCAATTCACGTGCAACTCCCATCTTTATAACCAGCATTATTCCCTTTTTTTTTCCCTTAAAAAAAAAAAGTGCTTCAACAAAAAAGAGTATCCATTTGAACAAAACAGTGCATCTAGACCAAGACAGTGCTGATGAAATAAAAACCAGGCTGAACTCTGATGGTTGCTGATGATGGTCTGACAGTATTGACCAAACCCAAACAGAGCTATGATGATGGCTCATAGCATTCTTCCAGAAAGCCATGATGGTGGCTCATCACACTCAGAAGGTTAATGTTCCATGGAACCTTGTTCTGGTGTTCCCGAATACTGCAATAGGTGACAACTTGAAATCAGAGTTCCTTTTAACATTGCTGCACTTAACAATTTGTGATCAGCGTTGTCTTTAATCTTGTCAGAGTGTTTGCATACACTGCTGTGCCTGACAGCTTGTGGTTGATGGTTTCTTTAGTCTTGTTAGTGTCCTCATACACTGCTGTTCATCACAAGTTGTGGTCACTGTTCGCTTTAACCTTGTCAGAATGTCCTCATACACTGCTGTTCATCACAAGTTGTGGTCACTGTTCGCTTTAACCTTGTCAGAATGTCCTCATACACTGCTGCTCTTGACAAGGTGTGGTCCGAGTTCCCTGTAATGTTGTTGAGAGTGTCGCTGTGTACATATGATATGGGCATCTATGATTAGATAGGTCAGATTTAGTTTGAAGTACTTTATTTCCTGAAAGAGAATCTTGCAAGTGATTGAAGGTGAACAGCTCTGTCAGTATTGCTTCTGTATCCACAGTTTGCAGAGAAGTTGCACTTGTACTTCTTTCTGCACATGTCAGTGCATGGGGTATGTGTGACTTTGTGTTTGAGCCAAGATGCTGATATATATGCATACATTTGTTTGGTCGCAAAGAATTCCTTGGTAACCAGATGTTGAACTGTGCAGGCGCTGAAGTCCGCTGAGAAGAAGACCAAAGAAACCTTGAAAGATATGGCCACAGTGGCTAGCATCAACAAGACCCGCAAAACCTACTGGTGTGTATCAACAGTTATGACAGTCATTAGATCATGCCTTATCAGCTGCTAGATGTGGTCAGAAAAATGTGTGAGATTTCCTGTATGAAAAAACGTAGAGCAATGCCAGAAGAATCAAAGAACAGAAAGTAAAGTGCATCAACTTTGGCCAGCTGTATGGTCAAGTGTGGAATCTGCTGTTTGTGTAGGGGAAGTTTACTGGTTTTGTCTTTTAGTCCATGGGGCTTTGGTTTACGTATTTGTTAACTGATAGGTGGTGTTGGTGGCATTATGTGCCTCAGTTTTCTTGAAGGAGCTGAAACTATGGTCCTTATTTAATATTTTTCATCTTCAGAAAATTGTGGGCAGGACTGGGTTACAAACACTGACCAGATAATTTGATTGTGTTGGGAAAAACAAATGTGAAACAATTATCCAAACACAATTTGTAGAGCAGGAATGAATTTGGATTGCTCATTTATATCACATATCAGGTTTTGTATGGTATGGAAGGTTTGCAGAAGTTTGGAAATACCCTTTTTAAGGGCATAAAAGTCTGTAAACACTGAATTGTGTTTGCAGAAAATTCTAAATTTGTTTTCCCCCAGAAAGGGAAAAAAGATTTTTTGTGCAAGTTGCAAGTGAACCTATTTGGCGTCATATACTATACCATGTCAGACCATAGCATTGTTAGAAGGGTCAGTATCTACAAGTGATTAAGGTTTGAGGTTAAGTATCAAAGTGTTGAAGAGCTGTAAGTAAAAGTTTTACATGAATAAAATAGTCAGGATATTCCTTGAATTGGTGCAGACATAATGTATTATTAAAGGAGTGGAGTGCGTATGTTTGAAGGCAGATACGTTACTAAGGAAAGGAAAGTTTAGTTAGGCAAATCAAACAAACAAACTTAACGAAAATAAGTCCAAAGATTTTTTTCTTTCCAGGTTTGAGAAGTTCCTGTGGTTCATCAGTTCTGAGAACTACTTTGGTGATTGGTGGACGAGATCAACAGCAGAATGAACTGGTCGTCAAGAGATACCTCAAACCGGGTATGGGAGCTATTGACAGGCTGTTTAACTACTAAAGATTTTCACGTCACTTGCACAAAACAATCACGGAAAGTACCACCACACCCCTTGCCCCCATCGGATTCTGCAAGCTACATTCGAACTATGTTTTGTATGAAAATCTAGAAAAAGATCTAGTTTGTTTTTCTGTGTGTTTGTGTTGTCAGTGCTTATAACGGACCATTGTTGTTATTTTAGAAAAGTCTAGAATCCATCTGTAACACCAGCACGAACTTTCACACTTCTTTGTCATCTTATTTCACACTACCTCTAAAGGCTGAAGTGATCGCAGACACACCCACACAGTCATCTTTGCGTTTTGTGCCATTGTTATTGATTCTGCTGACCAGAGCCACTAGATTGTTCAGTCTTGTTAAATGGACAATCCTCTTTTACAATCACACTCATTGTCATACTGGGCTGAAATTGGAAAGAAATTTTTTTGACAACTTGTTTAGCTCAAAAAGAAACCTTTAACAAATTGGGGACATCTTTGCTTTTGACATTTGCAACCAAGTCTATATGTTAATGCTCAGGCATTTCCAAATATCTAGTTCAGGAATGAAATAAAAGAAGATCACACTCCAGATACAGTTGATTACTTAACCAGAAATATCTGACAGGCTGATCAGGAAGTTAAAAGTTAGAGCCTTGGGAATGGGGACATAGACATTACAGCTCAAACAGCTAAAATCAGCTCTGATCACGTTAAACTTGATATCTATGCATACATGTGAACACACACACACACACACACACACACACACACACACACACACACACACACACACACTGCATAGATATACATATGACACACATGTTTACATCCTTCAACATTCCTCAGAGTCCTTTCAGTCTGAACATCCATGTGTCACAGATAGGGAAAACAGTGAGCTTCTCCTTCAGACAGATGTTTCCATTTGAAGGTGTAAAAAACAAGTATCCGGAGAGTGAAGAGGGGTACTAAAAATTACTGACAGGTTAAAAGAAGCGTAGTTGACAACAAACTGGTTGGTTGGCAGGGTTATTATTGTTTTTTTTTTTTATTTGCATAGACAGTGGAGAGAGAGGTAGGTGGTTGAGAGTAGGAGAGGAAGGGGAAGGAAATGGGAAACTTGTTGATAGATGGCAGTGCAGTATGAACGTTTCATGTATTATGACAGCTGGTAGTTCTGAGCAATGTAGGAGCATGTTTGTTTTTCAGTGAACACAGAGCAGAGTGTAAACATCTGAGTATTTGATGAAAGTACAGCAGTGTGGAAATTTTAAGATAAAATGATTAAAGTTTTTCTATTCAAAAAAAATTTTTTTTTTTGGTCATATACAGGTGACCTGTATGTGCATGCTGACCTGCATGGTGCTAGCAGTGTGGTCCTGAAGAATCCAACAGGTAATCTCCCTTTTTCTTCCCTTCGCATCAAAACATGACGATGATGGTGATGAGGGATAGTTGTGTGGTATATGTGATGGTGGTGTGAGATATGTGCGGTGTGTGTTTTTGCATGATGTGTGTGTGTGTGTGTGTGTGTATCAGTGATGATGTGTGTGTATGGCGGTTGTGTGTGGGGGTAGTGATGGTGGTAGTGTGTGTGTGTGTGTGTGTGTGTGTGATAGTGGGTGGTTGTGTGTTGGGGTAGTGGTGGTGATGGTAGTGTGGGTTGTGGTGTTTGTGTGTGTGGCAGTGGTGGTGGTTGTGTGTGCATGTGTGTACACAGAGATGTGTATGTGTGTGAACATGTCACTTACCAACTTTATTATCATTAATCCTATAATATTTGTCTTTTCTTGTAAGGAAAAACAAGCAAGAAGTTTGCAGTCAAGCACAGTCTCTTTTTCAAAGTAAGACACAAGATGCAAATGATTTTATTCCTGCCAAGGTGGTGAGGTGCCCCCCAAGACACTTAACGAGGCAGGGACCATGGCCATCTGCAACAGTGCAGCATGGGATGCAAAGGTTGTGACAAGTGCATGGTGGGTACGCCACGATCAGGTGTCAAAGACCGCTCCCTCTGGGGAGTATCTCACAACCGGCAGTTTTATGATCCGTGGTAAGTGGATCTTTTTGTTTAAAATTCATTTGTTTTTTTTTTCATTTTGTGATTTTTCGTTTTTGTTGTATTGCTTTGTAAGCAAATGCACAGAAGTTTGGAGCACTTCGTTTCTAAAGTAATAACGCTGATTGTGATGATTTTTGTGGTGTGTCTTTTTAGCTAAGCAATTTGAGGATTGGCAACAGAAAGGAGTGGGGCAGGGTCACTGTTAATGTGCGTCTTCATTAACAAAGGTGAAGTCAGTGAGTGCATTTCCCAAGGTAGAGAAATCTGGAATGCATTTCTCATGGAGGAAATATCCAGAGTGCATTTCTCAGGGTGGGAGAATTGTTTACATGGCTGTTTAATATTTTCATGCCACGTAGGCAGACTTCTCGCGCTAGAGGGTTTTATCTCCCTTTTCTGGAAAACGGAGATTATGCCAGCGCTGCAGGTAATTGCAAAGTTTTCCTGATTTGTGTTAAGAACAGTTTGCCATCCAAGGTTACGTACAAGTCTGACAAAGTTCCAGACAAAGGCCATATAAGGAATGAAAAGTGTAGGTGTCTGTCATGAATTCAGAACTGTGAGCATGTCTTGGTGGCATTTCTGATGTGACTGTTTATAACAAATATTTCTGACTGCTTCCCTATCTGTCTCTGTCTTTGTATGCATTTCTTATTCTGTTAGGACTTGACTATTTCAGTCATAGACTAATGTATGTGCATAAATTACAACAAACACATGAAAATGCAAAACAGCTGATATGGCTCTTGAACCTTGAACAGTTCCAAGTACATTTATTCTGATGTTTCACATATTTTTTTTGGGAGAGAAAAGAAGATGTGACCTAGAGGTTGGAAAGGAGAGAGCAAGAGATGAGTTATGATGTAAAAAAAAGTACCACAGCCCAATAGATGGACACACACAGGTATGCATGGGTACAAACATCTATACATTTAAGTACATCTAGACATACATGTGGACATGTGCATGAATTTGAATTTTATGTATGTTTTGAATATATCATGCGTGTATGCATACATGTTTAATAGATTTGTGTGAGTATGAAGGCAGGCTGACTCACACATACATGCATAAGTGCTTCCTCTGCCTCTGCACACACACACACACACAGACACAAGGGTTAATCTTGAGGATTTTTATTTTTCAGGAAAGAAAAACTACCTGCCACCTTCGTACTTAATCTACGGCTTTGGATTCCTGTTTAAAGTAAGTGGTACTCTGGATGGAAGTATCAAATGTTTTTGGATCTGTTTACATATTTCTTTTAAGTTTTACACTGTATGTTTGTACTTGTACGTGTACATTTATTTTGGAAGTTTTACGCTGTAGGTTTGTGCATGTATGTGCACATTTATTTTGGTTGTTCTCTTTGTGTGTGTGTGTATGCCTGCTTATTCATTCTTTTAATCAGTTACTTAGCTGTATTAAATTATCACTGAGCTGTATTATGTATTTCTTTGTGTGTTTGTGTATTCTTCAAGCGTGTTAGAATGAAATGTTTCATTAAAGGATTCCCAGTCAAGACTTCTTCTTTTAATTTTTTCTCTAAAACATGATTCTGTTTGTTTGTATTGTATTTCTTTCCCAGTTAAGATCCTCTTTTACTTTGGACCCAGTTGTTAAGGATTTTTGAACATTGTTTTGAGAGCTTACACTCAACATCGATTCTTGTGCATTTGCATAATCTCAGAGGTGACCCCACAGCCTTACTGATGGTTTGTCTTTCCATACAGCTGGAAGAGGGCAGTGTTGAAAGGCATGTAGTAGGGGGAGCGCAAAGTTCGTACCATTGACGACGACACCGCCTCCATCTCCTTGGCCTCCGAAACTGAAAGTATCCTGACCCTGGAAGATGTTAATGAGGAGGATGAAGAGAATGGAGCTGAAAGTGGGGACAGTGAGGGGGAGGAGAACCAGGAAGGTGTGTGATGATGTGATGGTGGTGGTGGTGAAAAGAATGGAGGTGGATTAGAGGACAGTCAGTCGGAGCATGGAGATGACAGTGATGGGGACATTGATGAAGCAGATGAAAAAGTTGTGAAGACCTCAGAGGAGACTAACGCAAGTGTGGAGGCCGCAGCAGCTGCAGACGGTGATAAGAAGCAGGCAGTAACTTCCTCAGGATTTGAATTTCCCGACACCTCCATCAACCTCACTCATGTGACAGGAGACAAGTATGCCTTTTCTGTTCTACCTTGTTCTGACTTGTGTGTGTTTTTCAGTCTCTATGCGCACCTTTGTTTCTGACTTATCTGTGTTTCAGTCTCTCTGTACACCTTTCTTTTCCCTTGGAATTGGCATTCTCTTTCTGTTTCGTCTTTATATCACTTGCTACCTGCCCTCTGTGTCTGTCTCTCTTTTCTTACTATAGATATGATTCTCAGTTTGTACCACTGTTCTCTTATAAAGAAGGATATCTACTAAATATTTTAGGTTCCAAATTCTGTGAACAGTGCCTTTTGCAAAGACATTGATTATGTTTATCTTGTTCTGTTTCGTAAGAAATAATTAAGTGCATGTCTGTCTGGGAGCTGTAAAGCTATATACATTTGTTGTCTGCTTCTGCCTTTGTGAGAGGTGAGTTATGAACAACATAAATTGAATTGCCATATTTATGTTGAACTTTGAAGAAGAAAATAAAAAAGATTTAAAAAAACAACAACAACATAAATTGAATTAGATGACTGTCGCCAGCCAGGAAAATAGACGTCAGTGGGCAGATCACATGCATTCCCATACATTTTTTTTCTTTCATATCAAAAAGAGAAACAATGAGAAAGTTAGCCATGAAACACTTCATTGGTACACTTTGCATACAGGTCAGAATCAAGCTATCAGTCTCTAATTTCTTAGAGTCTCTTGAAGTGTGAGCTTACAGAACGCTATTGATCTCTTTTTCTTATGTCTCGTATTACTTGTCTTTGGAGTGGAATTTCTCTCATGCAGATTATGCCAACTGGTCCCCATTCTGCTGCCCTCTCTTTCGTACCAGCTTCCCACCCCCATAATACTCATGTCCAGGCTTTTGTTTGTTGATGCAAACTCATCATGAACACTGGTGTGAAAGGAAATTGGAAGGTGAGGTCACGTAGACAGCAAGAGTATGATCACCTAAAGTGGTGACAGGAATACTATTTGGCGTCGTATACTATACCATGTCAGACCATAGCATTAAACGGCTGTCAGTCAGCTCTGTCAGGCCGAAGTTTTGTGGCGAATGCAGTCATAAGATAGTCATGTGACGCGCACCCTACTTCCGCCTACGGAAGATGCCGAAGTTCGTGTACTGTACGTCATTCTTCTTCGGCCTGTCACCCAAGCAAGATAAAGTCTTGTGCTCTGTCTCACCTATACTTTGCCTTTGTGTAAAGATTGCTGTGTTCGCATTCTGAACTCATTTATTTGTGGCCTGTGCTTATCCCTCAGAGAAATCTTGATGTGTGAGGTTATCGGTGGGCTAGCATTCTAACCTTATTTTGGAATTATTCTTGCGATTGTGTGCTCCCGGTTCTTGCATTCCGCGTAACCGGTTCAGATGATTGCCTTTTTCCATCGCCGCGTCCATCGCTGGTTCGGTGCCTCCTTGTATCCATCGGCCTTGCCTTTTCAATCGCCTTCTGCCCATTCGCCACTAAATTCCGTTTTCTCCCTCGCCGTCATTTATACCACGATCCCACAACTCCTGTGCGACGATCGTGAGCTGGTCGCTTCGCCATCTTGTTTTGCGCCGGTCTCCCCCTCTTGTGCACCAACTTCTAACCCACGGTATTATACGTGTTTTTTTTCGTCCAGAATTTGCTTCCTTCAATTGGTTTGCCCCCTTTCATTCGTTTGTCACAAATTCTCGCTCGCTCGCCTTTGTGTCCTTAACGATCGCGATCGACCGTCGTCATTGTATTTACACGTGGCGTTACTCAGCACTTTTGGCCCACGCCACGGTCGCCTCTCACTCACGCACGGTTTCGCTCAATTCTGCTGCGCTTTGTGTCCCTGTACGGACTTATTTACCTTTATATTTCATTGTGTGCATTGTTTACTTTTATATTTTATTGTTGTGCGCACGGTCGATCGTTGACCTGGTTACCCTCCTCGATTGACCGTCGTGTCTCCTGCTTACGATCGTGTGCTCCGGTTTCGCTCGGCGCCATCGCCCAATATGGTGAAGGACTCGGCTGGGTCGAGCAACAACTCTGACGTTCAGGGTTCGCTCACATTCCCGGAGGACCCACGAGTTGGTTCCAACCCCGAGCGAACCGTTCTCTCCTTGGGAGAACGGACGGCCGCGGTAGACGGAGACGACCCTCCCACAGAGGGGACGCGGGAATCTCCCTCCTCTACTCGACCAACGGACGCGCACGTCCGTTGCGTTCGAAAGCTAAAAGGCAACCGGCTGCGATTTCTAAGTGCCTTTCGTTCGACCTGCCCAGGAAATCTAAGGGCAAGGCCCCCCTTAAGGGACCCCCTCTAGCCAAAACATCCGAGCGGGAGTCCACTTCTCCCCCAGCCACCCTGCCTTCTAGCTTTTTCCTGCGCTTAGTCAGACATCCACTTACTATGCAGAGTCACGCAACCCCCGGCCCCCGGGGACCTTTGCCGGGACGCGGACAGGCATGGGTGACGGCCTTGGGCTGGAACCCCCACCCGTCACTCGCATTTATGAGACGCGCGCGGGTCCACGTCTTCCCCCCATCTGGACTCGCCGTCTCACGACGCTCTCCCCCCTCCGTGCACAGGTGCAGCCAACACCCCCTGCACGAGGAGCATCCCGTTATATCCGGATGCAGTGTTATGGCCACGTCTTGGCACGACCATGCACATGTCCATAACTCTGGGCGTATGGGAACACCGAGTGCATCCACCGGTTGTGAACATACACAAAGACGGACCGACCAACCCCCGCTCGCCCCGTCGCAGGTTCCCCTAGGGGTTCAGGACATTGGGGGTCCGACTACTCGGCCCCCCACTTGGGCAACGTCCTCGGTCCCGTTCCTCCGGGGGAGGATCTTCCAGCGGGACCACGGGTAACCTGCCCTATTCCTCTGGGGCCCGGCACGGCTCCGGGGCCCGGCAACCCCCCCCCGGGGGGGGGGGGGGGGGGGGGGGGGGGGGGGGGGGGGACCACATACCATGGTCGATTACTATTCCCCCCCTGCTGCTCCAGGTTACCCCGGTCCCCGGCGAGTCCCTGCACAGTACTCTGGGCCGCCACAGCCCGCTTATCTCCCGGGGACCAGTGGCTCTATGCCCCCGAGAGGGACCAGTGCTCAATACACACACCCAACCTGAACAACTTTTTGGTCGATTGTGGCACCCAACCTCGCAGACTTGGGTCGACCTGGGTCTCCCACCTCGGGCGCTGTCCGATCGGCAGTCCGGGCTCTCCCACCCTAGCCCGTCTGCCGAGCATAGAGCCACGAGGGCCCCGCCCTCCCCCCCCCTCCCCCCCCCCCCCGCCACCACCCTACCAGGGCGGGACCCTCGCGCACCCGCGCAGATGCCCCCTGAGGAAGACCTCCCTTCCCAGGAACTAGACTCCCACACAGCCTGAGGAGGACTACGATGAGGACCTCTTCTCATCGCTTTATGATATCCACACCATTGAACGGTTTCGACCGGACTGGTGTCGAGGGACGCCCCTCCCTCTGCCGATATCTTGGCCTTCCCTGAGATCGTTGGGCCGCCCCCAGCCCAACACTCCAGACTCAGGATTGTCGCACCTCAGTCCCTCACATCGCTGTGTGGGAGAGTCCGGGCAAAACGTGCCAGGGGTGCAGACGCCGTCCCCACGCCGGGTCAAGACCTTCCCCCGGCACCCAATGCGGCCCCCTTCGGCGCCCTACTTGGGACCCGCAGGAAGCACCCAGTTACCTCCCTCTTTGCCGACAATCCGGCTACCAGGGAGTGGGCCATCTCCCAATCTGATTGTCGCCTGATACCCAACCGGGCCCCCCCTACTTCGGCCACCATCTCCTTTAAAGCATTAAAGGATTGGGGACCGAGTAGCCCGGGATGGGCATCTTACACACCACTGCAGGGCATGCCTACCTTAGCATGCTCTTGCAGAGGGCGGAGGTACTCTGGCCTGGGGATGACGGCGCCGTCCCAGTGCCTTCGGACACAAACTCCGAACCACACCAGGACGAACCTCGCTTATTCAGCGATCCTTTCATGCGACACCTAGTAACAGGATATCGCATCACTTGTCGGCTGCGGCGGACAGCGCAGCAACAAGCCATTTTAATTGTCTTCTAGTGGCTAGAGACGCGGTGCTTGCACGCTCCTCACTCTCCCCGGCACTCAGGGCATCCCTACGATGTGTCCCGGGCCAGGATCACTCGCTCTTTGGCGAGTACTCCACCTCGGCTATGTCTCTCTCGCTCGAGGAACGCAAGCAGGCGGCGTCCTTTGCCCCCCGGCCTCAGCCACGCCCTTCCAGGCCCCCCTTTCGGTCTTACCCCAGGGCCAACAGGCCCACTCCGTATCCCCGTCAAGCCCCATCTCACACCGCGCCGGGCCGGCCAAGCGCCCACTTAACTCGCAGAGGCCTAAACCGAAACCTCGCCAGAATTTTCGGTTCGGCCAGCAAGCACGGCCCCGCCGGTGACTAGAGGACACTCCCGTAGTGGGCATGAAGCTGGCACAACCTGCCCAGCAAGACACCGGCCCACTCTTCCCCTTCCCCCCGGGACCATCGGCTCCCCTGGCGGGCAACTCTCCGGCACGCCCGCCAGTGGCGACGTATGGGACTCAGCCCCTGGGTAGTGTCGGTTCTCCAGGACGGGTTTCGCCTACCGTGGCTCACGGTCGCCCTCCCCTCATGCGCTCTCCTCCTCCGTCCCCCCAGCGACCCCCCCACCTGCCCAGGCGGACGCCCTTCGCCTGGAAGTCCTCGAACTCCTACAAAAAGGGGCCATCACCGAAGTCTTCCAGCCCAACCCCGGGTTTTACTCCCACCTGTTCGTGATCCCCAAACCTTCGGGGGGATGGAGGCCCATCCTCGACCTTTCTCCCCTCAACAAGTTCCTCAGACATACCAAGTTCAAGATGGACACGCCCTCCCAGATCAGAGACTCCATCCACCACCTAGATTGGGCTACCTCCATAGATCTGAAAGATGCGTACTTCCAGATCCTTATACACCCGGCGCACAGACGTTACCTCCGGTTCGTCTGGCAAGCTCGGGTGTTCCAGTTCAAAGCTCTCCCCTTTGGCCTCTCCCTGGCACCCTTCCTCTTCACGAAGGTTGTCAAGGAGATGGCCGCCCTGGCCAGCAGGAGGACATTCGCCTCCTGGTTTACCTCGACGACTGGCTTGTCCTAGCCTCCTCCCAGGCTCAGTGCCAAGCCCACACCACTCGCCTCCTCAGCCTTTGTTCCACCTTGGGGTTGTAACCAACCCCCTCAAGTGCGAACTCATTCCCAGTCAGAGGTTCTCTTTCCTGGGCATGAGTTTCGACACCATTACCATGAAGGTCGCCCCGACCCCAGAGAGGTCCGCCCGGATTGTGGACCTCATCTCGCGCCTCCGAGGCGCATCGCACACCTCGGCCAGAACTCTGTCCTCCCTCTTAGGGATGATGGAGTCCCTTTCTGCCCTCATTCCGCTGGGTCGGGTCCCCAAACGCCAGCTGCAGAGGGAGTTCCGTCGTCGTTGGTCCCAGACCTCGGACCGCTGGGACCTGAACCATTCCCCTCGGCCCCTGGTTCTCGGGCGCCACGGACGAATGGCTCAATCCGTCCACCCTGATCACCGGCGTTCCGATCTCTCTCCCAACTCAGTCCCTCGAACTATACACGGACGCCTCCAACTCGGGCTGGGGGGCCACTTGGGGGGACAGTCATGCCTCGGGGATGTGGGACGCACAGATGGCTCGCCTCCACATCAACATATTAGAATTGGAAGCGGTCAGGCTGGCCCTCCTCCACTTCCAACATCTAATCTCTCACCGACTGGTTCTCCTCCTCACGGACAACACGTCGGTAGCCCATTACGTCAACAAGGGGGGGGGGGGGGGGGGGGGGGGCTCACTCCATCGGCCTCTCTCTACGGACAGAGGCCCTCCTTCGCTGGTGCCACGCACGGGGAACCACCTCCGTGCGAGACACATAGCGGGGACACGCAACATCCTGGCAGACACTCTCAGCCGGTCAGGGACCCTTCTGCACACAGAGTGGACCCTGAACAAGCTGACACTAACCACTGTCTGGGAACACTGGTTCAAGCCCATGGTCGACCTATTTGCGACCCGGTTCAACCATCGATCGACTCCCCATGTATGTCTCTCCAGTCCCGGACCCCCGAGCGTACGCGGTCGATGCGCTCTCCCTCCCCTGGACGGGACTCATCGCTTACGCCTTTCCCCCTTCCCCCATACTTCACAAAGTGATCAGGAAGGCCAGGCTGGAGAGACCCAAACTCATCCTCATAACCCCGTGGTGGCCGACTCAGTCGTGGTTCCCGGACCTCAGGTCCCTAACTCACGTTCCCCCTCTCCAGCTAGCCCCTCGGTGGGACTTGCTCAGACAACCGCTCGGGCCTCCCTCACTCCAATCCCCAGATGCTTCGCCTACACGCTTGGCTTCTATGCCAGCCAAATTGCGACCACCGGTCCCCGCCGCCCCCGCCGACAGACCCCGGTCTGTCCTAGATACCCTGACAGAAGCGGGAGCATCGCAGGGACTACGAGACTTCGGCCTCGGCCTCACGTAGGTCCAGCACAGAGTCCCTCTACAATTACCGATGGGAGAGATGGGTCACGTGGTGCACGGCTAAAACTCGGTCCCCTATCTACACCCCTCCAACATCCAGTTAGGCAATTTCCTATCCCACCTTTCGTCCTCTCTAAAACTCTCGGCTAGTTCCATCCGGGGCTACCGATCGGCCGTATGCACCACCATCCGACAGCTCGGCGGCCCATCTTTCGACAATGACTTTCTCCTCAGAGAACTATCTCGGGGGGTTGCCCTACGGGAAGCTCAGTCCCCTAGGCGCGCCCCCATGTGGGACCTCTTTCTGGTATTAGGCGCCCTCAGAAAACCCCTTTTCGAGCCCCTCCGCTCCATTCCCTTTGACCTCCTCTCCTCCAAAGACCACCTTCCTTCTCTCCCTGGCCTCAGCCAGAAGGCGAAGTGAGATTCATGCCCTCAGCGGGGACCCTCGGGACATCGCCTTTCACAGAGACGCTCGGTCGGTCTCACTTAAGTTCCTACCTGAGTTCTTAGCGAAGAACCAGGAACCGGGCACGGCCTCTCCTTCCCTTCTGATCCGCTCTCTAGCGGATATCTTAGGCAGCGAGCGGGGTGGGGACATGGACCTGTGCCCCCCTCTAGGTGCCTCAGATACTACTGGGAGCGTTCCCGCCCCAGGCGTTCCTCGCAGAGACGCCTTCTTATCTCCATCAACCCCAACAACAAAGAAGGACATATCGGCGGGCACTATCTCTAGGTGGCTATCCAATACTATCAGATCTGCCTATGCCCAGGCGTACAAAGACCTCCCAGCCCTTTCACCCCGAGCCCATGAGGTCAGAGCGCTGGCCACGTCCTCAGCGTTCCAGCACTCTGTCCCCGTGCGCCATCTCCTGGAGGCAGCCTACTGGCGTTCGGAGAACCCTTTCATAAACTTTTATTTAAGGGACATCCGCATGACCAGGGCTGATGGTTCTAAAGGGATTTCATTTGTGGCGGCCAATGCAGCCATATCGGTCTACCCCAGGAACCATTAGGGCGCTCGGCCCTCCTCCTATTCCTTTAAATTCTGCTATGGTCTGACATGGTATAGTATACGACGCCAAAATGGGAGTTTGTGTTATACTCCCTGTTTGGCTAAGTATACTTACCATGTCAGACTCTAATGCCCGCCCTACCTTCCCCTCTAGCGCCAAGGTTCCCTGGGGGTTGCCTTGCGCGCAGGCCTCATTGAATGACGTACAGTACACGAACTTCGCCATCTCCGTAGGCGGAAGTAGGGTGGGCGTCACATGACTATCTTATGACTGCATTCGCCACAAAACTTCGGCCTGACAGAGCTGACTGAGCAGCCGTTTAATGCTATGGTCTGACATGGTAAGTACACTTAGCCAAACAGGGAGTATAACACAAACTCCCCATATCTCTATGATGAGGCTACAAAACTTAGGTGGTGTATGATGCAGAATGTAAAAGAGCTCATGGCAAAAAGGGGAAACATCCTGTAAAAAAAAGAAAAAGAAGGCAGGAAAAAAAGTAGAGGAAAATGTGGATTGTCGTTTAGTATGATGACATAGGCCAAGAAATGTACAGAATGATACAGCTTACCTTTTTATATTGGTTGTCTTGGATTGAAAGCAGTTAGAAAAAGCCATTGAATTTGTGCACAGGTATGAGCTGCAACGTTTGACCAGTGTCAGCAGCAGCACTACCAGCTCTACAACAGAGACTGATGCAGCTGTTGCTGCCGTCTACTTGGGTGATGACAGTCCAGTCATGTTTGGTGAAAAGGTATTTCCCGGTGGTATGAAGGTCTCCTCAAATCAGATTAATAGTGTTCATCCCCAACCCCTCCTCATGCCTTTTTTTTAGTGCAGATTTTTCATTTAGTTTATGGCTTTTGTTTTTTTGTTAAAATTTTCAGTGTAATTAACAGTCATTTAAACCTTTAATATAACTCTTCTTTTTTTTTTTTATTGTATTTGTGTGTGTGTGTGTGTGTGTGTGTATTTGTGTTTGTATGTGTGTGTGTGTAAAATCTGATGAACGTTCACTAATTGTGTGTGTGTATGTTTGTGTGTGTGTGTTTGTGCATGCATGTGTGTGTGTGTGTGTGTGTGTGTGTGTGTGTGTGTGTGTTGTCTAGTCAGATGAAAGCTCACTGATGTTTAGGTGTGTATCTACATGTCAGTGTGTGCATGTTTATATATGTGTAGGTATTAATGTGTAGTTTGTTTTTTAAGCGTAATCTGTGGTAGATTCTGTACTTGCAAAAGAGAACTTCAAGCTTAGTGTTTTAAGGCAAAAGTTTATAGCAATGTAGACTGTTTGAATACATTTTACGATTTATGTCTTGGGTACATCATTCTATATAAGCAGTTCATTAGCATGTTTTACAATAACCCTCATGTTAAGCTCACTGTTTCAGAATCCAAACCGAGCAACAGGGAGATTATCTGCCAAACAAAGAAGGTAAGCAAAACTTTCAAGAAATGTATATAATTCTGAATCATAATATTCTTCCTGCACTACCTAATGTCATGGAAGGAGTTTAGCCTCATCTTTTACATATTTAGCATGGAGAAGTTATCAAATATGGAAGATACTGCTGAATTCAGTGATGATAAAATGAAAATAGAGTCTCATTATGTAGTATTTTGGCTATACTTTGATAACTTAAAAGGCTTAATGGCTACCAGACTAAACAGGTCACTCAGTCAAAGAAGGCTACTCACTGTGTGCATAGCTTTCGTCGGCAATCCAGCCGACTTCTCAGTGGAACTGCTGGGTTGAGAACTGGATTCAGTGCGCACCGCTGTGAGCAAACTCAAGACAGTGCGACTGAATGAGTGAGGAGTACACTGATGGCAGGTTGTGCCGGCCCCGGTTTGCTGTTAAGGGTGGGGTTCCTGGCAGCGATGTGGACTGCCTCCTTTACTCCCCTCTGGAACCAACTTGCTTCTCTGTCGAGCACTTGCACGTTGTCCTTTTCAAATTGATGTTGGGTGTGGGTCAGATGTTCACCCACTGGAGAGAACTCATGTTTGTGTTTCTTTAGTCTCTTGTGCAGGTTGCGCTCAGTTTCACCAGTGTAACTATGGTCACAGTCCTGGCAGTCAGTTAAAAGGCTTACTATGGCATCAATAAAAGATATAAATCATTAGGATGTTTACTCTTAAAATGCTATAACAGTGTGCTATAAGTGTGCGCGACATGAAATTTTACGTTGTTTTTTTATCTGATATTTGAAGACACATAAACATGATTCAATTTCATCTTTCATCCGAAAACAAAATCAATCTTGCTTTTCAAAATCAAACTTGCTTTCTTTCTGCCATCTTGTTTGGGAGAGAGTGACCTCTAACCTGTCTAGAATGACAGTTTCAGAGAGAAAAACCAGATGTTTCCAGTCTGTAGGACGAATTGCATATTTCAGGAGCAAGTTTGTGGATTTCATAGTTTCTTTTGGATTGAAGCTGGCTTTTGATGCAAAAAGAGTTCTGAATGACATGTCTGCAAGGGCACCAAAATCTAAACCTCAGAACAACACTTTGAGTGAAGAAAGTATGGAAAAAATTTGTCAAGGAAACAAAGAACAAGAAAGAAGGAAAAACAGTAAATGCTGTATGATGCATTGTCAAAGCTTCAGGAGGAGTAAATTTTGCCGGGAAAGTATAACCATGTGGATGTAAAACTTACTTGTCTCCACTGTTTGAATAATACATGTATTTGCTCATCATGAATCAGTTTGGGGTCAAAACCTTGTTAACCCTCACATGAGGAAATTGTTGTTTTTTGCCAAAACCATTCTGAGATGACAGTTTGAACACTATAATAACATTTTTTTTTTAATTTGTCAAGTAAATCTTTTTAGGTGTTCAATTTCACACCCAAATCGATGTGGCTTCATCTGAAACTTCAGTCTGGTATTGATTAGTGTTTGAACTCCATTTGATTGACTTTGTCAACATTTGTTGATATCAGTCTTCAAACTCTTTTGCAAATTTTTTTTTTTGTATGATGAAACTCATCTTTGATTTTCATATGATTAGTGTTTTCAAGTAGATGCTATTTCCTTGGCATTCATGCTGATACCTGCTAGTGTTGTTTCTTAACAAGAGCTTTGCTGTCTACCATCTGGATTGAATGATCAGCACAGCGGTGTTGCTTTCAGTGATGCAGATGATTAAAGTCTGTGTTAAAAATGTGTGGTATATACACAACTTATTCTCCTCTCTAATCAAAGGAATTGATGGAGTATGCATTTATACATGTATGCAAAATGTTTGAGCAGAGACTGGCCTTTCTCCCTACACTTGTTTGCCCTTTCCCCTAGACTTTGAAATCATCGCTTAGGTCTTCAGCTTTGGAAACAAAAGTCTGTATGTAAAAAGATGTTCAACACATTTTTTTTCCAAGATGCAAGAAACACAAGTTTTATTTATGAAGGAAACAAGTTCTTACAGATAATTTTTATCGCAACAGTCAGATACCTTGACAACTGGCAAAGACTTGATTGTTTTTTCAACCACATATATCCCCACAATCAACAACAACAGAAAAGAATAAATATACCCCCAGCCAGCCTGGAGCACTTTTCAGGTTTTAGCCTGAATTCAGGCTTTTTATAAGTCTCAAGGACCATTCTTGAGATTGGCATAAATCTACTGAGAAAAAACTGGGTGATGGGCAAGTTAAGTCCATTAGGTTTCAAGTTCATTGACCTATCCGTTATTTCATATTAATTCAGTTTGCAAAGGCTTCTGCCAGCACCTCCAAACTCACTCAGTCAAAAAAATCTGTGGGCTCTCAAAATGTTTTGAAGGCTGAAAAGAAAAAACAAGACTTGGCGAGAAACATTGGCAAGATTGCAGGCATCAACAAGTATTGGAATGCTGGATGGCATGATCATACTGTCAATCACTCAACAGTGTGCAAATTGAGGTTGAAGGGAGGGGGGGCTTCGGCTTCACAGCCCCCCCCCCCCCCCCCCCCCTCCCCGGCATTGAAGCCACAGCTCCCAGAATCTCAATGCTAGCTCCTAGACCCGCTGACATTTTTCAGGCTTTTTCAGCTTGCGCAAGTCTCATGTCTGATTGCTTAGATTTACTTTCCAATGGATGGGAGACATGATGGTATTGATGAAATCAGGCAGGTTGCTTTCCTTATATAATGTCCTACAGGAAAAAAAATCTTAACTGGTCATTCCTGTCATATCTATGTACCTGCAAAACTAGTGCTTAGATTTCAAATGTGAAACTTTTTGTTCTAAGGCATATAAAGATCTGATTTAGACCTCAAGATTTAAAATTTAGTAACATCTGACCCGTAGTTAGGGCATAAAGGATAAGGTGTGGTAGATTGATTTCAACAGACTGTAACTGGTATAAGATGTGAATATATCAAAGAACAGAAATGAAAGAAAGCAAGACATTAAGAGAGAGAAAAAAGATCAAAGAAATAAAACCATCCAATGTGTGTGATCAGTTATTATTCTATAATGATTTAATTAAGTATAAAGACAGGTGCTGTGTTCTTCTACAAGTGGAAAGAAAGGGAATACAACATGTGAAAATCTTATTCATTTCAACAAACGTAGACTGCTGCGCTTAGAAGAAGTGGAAACTCTACTAGGATATAAAAGTGTGCAGATGCATTATTTGAATATAACACTGTGTGCATCGCTATCCCAGCAGTATGGCTGGAATGGATACAAACAAACAGGATCTCTCAAGATACTCAGGAGCCAGTTTCTTGTGAAGCAAGTTTGTTTAATGTAAACCCCAAAGAGATACATAAAATATTGGAAAGAAATAATACCACAAAAAAACCTTACCTCATGCTAATGATTTCTGGCGCAGAAAGCTTGATGTTCAGTTAGAGAAAAACGTATGGCTGATTCCAAGAGAATCCACAAAGGAAATCAGACTATACGAGCTTCAGTGGAAGATAAATCACAACATCTTTCCCACAAATATTCTTCTTTCAGAAAATGAAATTAACAGAAACCAAGAAATGTGATAAATGTGTCAATGACATTGACTTTATGGAACATTTCTTTATTATTGCCCACCCATGTATAGACTGTAGGAAGAAATAGAAATTTTCATATCAACTATGGTTGGAAAAACGCTAAAGCTGTCATTGGCTGATGTAATGTTTGGTGTGCAAAATAAAAATTCAGTAAGATTGAAAGAGCAGCAGTTAATCATATTCTTTTAATAGCTAAAATGTGCATTAGTATAGCTCGAAAAACAAAAGTGTTGCCTGCTGTACAAGTCATATTTGAACAACACTTGCAACTGAGAAAAAAGTATATACCGTTCTTACAATCTTATTGAAATATGTTAAAGAATTACAACGGCCAGTGTCTCTAAGATAATGATGCTATCATAAATGACATGATTCACATATGATAACTTAGAATAAAAAAAAATAAAAAAAATGGAAAGGTACACCCACACCCACAAGTATACACACTCACGTAAGTTCACACACATGCACGCGCGCGTGTGTGCGCACGCACGCACGCACGCACACACACACACACACACACACACACACACACACACACACACACACACACACACTCTCTCTCTCTCTCTCTCTCTCTCTCTCACACGCACATACACACATGTGAACCCCGCGCGAGTGCAAGCACACACTTTTTTTTTCTTTTGCTCTTAATTCTATCTTAATTCTATGAATACTCTATTTCCCTTATGTTGATTTAATTGTATCCATTTTGTTAGAATGAAGTTATCACAGCAGAATGAAAGTGTCAGTACACACACACATCAGTACATACACAAACCCAGACATTTTGTATCATTTTCCTACACACTAAAACTATCAAACAATTGTCCATCGGTAATGTACACACAGATTTTTCATGGTGAGTGCGAGTCAAGAAAGAAACATGAAAAAAAAAGAAAGAAAAAAAGACCGCCTCTAAAAAGAAAAAAAAAGGAAAAAAAAAGAGAAAAAAAAAAACAATAACGAGAAAAATGAAGGAAAAAAAATTAAAGGGGGGGGGGGGGGGGGGGAGGGGAGACAGTAATGAGGTAGGCATACTTTCCATGCTTGATTAAATTTAGTAAATTGTGTATTCAAAAAAAAAAATCTATCTAGACAAAAGATTTGTTTGTATTGTGTGTGTACGATAGTTTAAAGAGTCTTTTGCACTGCATCATATGTTGGACATTCCTTGACAAAATGAAAGTCATCTCCTGTGAAGTTCATGTTACAAGCTGTACATAGCCTGTCCTCTTTTGCTGAGAACTCTGTGTACTCTTTGCCTGCCGTTGTCAGTCAGTCAGTTGTGCCTGTCGCTCCTCCTGAAGCATAGGCCGCCGACAACAGTCCGCCAGAGTCCTCGATCCTGGGCTGCCCTCTCTAGTTGTTTCCAGGTGTGTGTCCCATCTTCTTGCTGTCTGCCTCAAGGTCCCGTCGCAAGGTGTTTCTTGGCCTTCCTCTTTTCCGTTTTCCCTGGGGGTTCCATGATAACGCCTGTCTGGTGATGTTACTGGCTGGCTTCCTCAGGGTGTGCCCAATCCATCCCCATCTTCTGCGCCGGATCTCATCTTCGGTTGGCAGTTGGTTGGTCCGCTGCCACATGTCTGAGTTGCTGATGATGTTGGCAGAGGGATCTGGAGGATTCTTCTCAGGCAACTGTTGATGAAAGTCTGCACTTTCCTGGTGGTGGTCTTTGTGTTGTCCTCCATGTCTCGGCTCCATACAGTAGCACTGACTTGACGTTGGAGTTGAACAGCCTGATCTTCGTGCGAGTTGATACCACCTTGGAGCTCCATATCTTCTTCAGTTGCAGTATGCTGCCCTTGCCTTGCCAATTCTTGCTCTGATGTCTGCGTCTGTGCCACCCTGTTTGTCAATGATGATGCTGCCCAGATATGTAAAGGCCTCCACTTCTTCCAGCTCGCTTCCATGCAGTGTGACTGGGTCCTCACTTTTCGTGTTGATCTTGAGGATCTTGGTCTTGCCCTCATGGATCTTGAGACCAACTCGTGAAGAGGTGGCTTCCAGCTCTGTTGTCTTGTCCTGCATCTGTTGGTGGCTGTGGGAAAGCAGGGCTAGGTCGTCAGCGAAGTCCAAGTCATCAAGCTGATCCCATAGTGTCCACTGGATTCCATTTCATTTCTTCTGTGTGCTGTTGACCTCTTCATGGTCCAGTCGATCACCAGGAGGAAAAGAAAAGGCGACAGGAGGCATCCTTGTCTGACTCCAGTCCTTACCCCGAAGCTGTCTGTGAGCTGTCCACCATGGACCACCCGGCAAGTCATTCCTTCGTAGGAGTTCTTGATTAAGGTGACCAGCTTAGTTAGCACTCCATAGTGGCGTAGCAGCTTCCAGAGAGTTTCACGGTCGACGCTGTCAAACGCCTTCTTAGTAGTCAATGAAGTTGATGTATAGCGATGAGTTCCACTCTAAACACTGCTCAGCGATGATACGCAAGGAGGCAATCTGGTCGATGCATGATCTGTTCTGGCGGAAGCCGGCCTGCTGGTCTCGGAGGAGGGGGTCAACTGCACATTTCATTCTTTCCAGGAGGATCCTGTTGAAGACCTTTCCTGGCACTGACAGAAGCGTTATTCCTCTGTAGTTTGCGCAGTTGCTGAGGTCTCCTTTCTGGGTAGCTTGATGAGGTAGTCCTCCTTCCAGTCCCTGCCGTTGTGCTGAACGTTAACACCTTTCGGCTTTCTTTGGTTAAATTGTATTGTAAATAGTTGCTTGTTTCTGTAGAGTGGAACTTTTTTTTTCTTTGAAGTGTCTTCTGTGTCCTGTCAGATGTGTTGCTCTCACGCTGCTCATTATAGTCCACCCTCACTCAGTCACTCCTTGGCTTGTTCCACTACAGTCTCAGCACTAGCCGTCCACAGGGAGTTAACAGTATCAGATTATCACCTGTGTGGAACTTTGAAACCACATCAGTTTTGGTTTAATAAAAGATCAAAAGTAAGATGGACAAAGCTCTAGAAGGGTAGTTAGGACAAAGCTCTAGAAGGGTAGTTACCTTGACCTTGAAAACACAGCAGGAATTTAAAGTCAGCTGGTTGATCCTGTGTTTGTTTGTATGTTGCATGAAACAGAGAGATGCGGAAAGCAAGAAAGGGCGGTTCATTGCAGCCGGCCACAGAGAACGAAGGTGATGAGGAACCCAGAGAGAAGTCTGAGCCGAAGTCATCTGAAGGGGTATCTGCACAGAGTTGCGAAGTGGAAGATGAGGCAAGTTGGCTTTTACATTTTACCACCAATGTTGTCATAGCTGTTGTCATAGGGTGAACACAGGACAATTGTGTGTGTGTGTGGTGAGCATGTCTGTGAAAAAGAGTGGGAGAGAATATCTGTGTCAATAAGTGTACTTATTTTGCTCTGTTTAATTTTGATGAATATTCAGTTACTGTAATTTTTGGTGGTAGATTGTTTGATTATTTTGATTGTTATTTGTGTGTATTGCTCCATTTAATAAATATTCAGTTACTATAATTGTTGTTGGTAGATTGATTGATTATTTTGATTACTGTAATTCTTTCCTTGCTGGCTGTCCCCAGAATCTCCTCAGTCGTCTCCAGAAAGTACAAATCGATGCTGTTTGTTTAATTCAGACAGCCCAGATCTTCTTATGTCACTCCTTTCTCTTCACAGGCTGCCGGTTGAAAAACAAAAAGACTACATACTGTTCTTACTCTGCTTTAAATCTTTGAATGGTTTAGCTCCTTTTTCCTTTCTGATCCTTCATCGCTATGTTCCTTTTAGACAGTTCCGTTCTTTTACCAACAACACTCTGCTTAAAATCCCTTGATTTCAAACTAAAACCTGCGGCGATCACTCATTTTCTTTTCAGGGTCGGTTTTTTTTTTTTTTAATGAACTCCCAATATCTTTTTGTAGTTCAAACTCTCTGTCTTCCATCAAAGCATATCTTAAAACAACCTTCACACAATTTAGCAGTTATTTTTTCCCCTTCCACTTCCCCATCAAATTAATTCTGCGACTTGTGTGCGTGTGTGCGTGCGCATGCGTGCATGAATGTGTGTGTGTGTGTGTGTGTGTGTGTGCACGTATGCTGTTGTGTGCATTGTTGTGAGACTCTGTGTGTGTGTGTGTGTGTGTGTAAGTGTGTGTGTGTGTGTGTGTGTGTGCTCACGTTTGTGCATGTGCGTGAGTGAGTGTCAGCATACAGTCTTGTTTATAGGTTCATGGTACTTATTGCAATATTTATCATCTTATTGGTTTCATTTATGTTTTCTTTAATCTTTTCTGTGTTTTTGCAAGCGCTTAGGGCTTATCTAAGATTAAGCACCGTAAGTAATCATTCATTATCAATTGTTCTTGATTGTGTTTTCTTTTTTTTTTTTTTTTTTTGTGGTAGGATTTAACAAAATTGGTTCATGTATGCATGTTAAGTACCATGATTTTTTTATGCCTCAAAGAAAATTGAATGGAATGAAGAAATAAACTTTGATGTAAATGTTTGCATGAATGATTTTACTGTGTTCTCCAGAGCAAAGTTTGTCCATCTATGATCTTTAGTAGTTGTGAGAAGTAAAATGATATAAAGTAAACCTTTATTATTGTCTTTTTCTGTCTCACCTTCCTTGCTATTCCAGTGGCTCTACCTCCTTATTACCATTCATAACAGCTCCAGATCCATAGTCACACCCTGGTTTGTAAGTGTGTGTGTGTGTGTGTGTGTGTGTTGTGTGTATGTATATATATATATATATATATATATATATATATATATATATATATGTATGTATGTATGGAATATTGGAACACTTTTCATAAATATGTGCATGTGGCCTGAATGACTGATAAGTGTTTTGTTTTTTCCTATTCAGCAGGAGGCAAGGCTAAAGTTGATGTTTCCAAGCCACAGCCAGCCCAGCCTGCTAAGAGAGGACAGAAGGTAGGTGAGAACTTGTAATGAACTTGTATTTTCACTCTGTGCTACAAGTAAGACTTTGAAGAGGCTGACCACTCTCAAGGAATGGCTGTGGTGGGAAATGAAAATGTGTCTGTGTTTTGGTGTGTGTGTGAGTGTGTGTGTGTGGGCATGTTCATGCGCGCGCGCACACTTTGTGGCAAAGAAATGGTTTTTTGGATTGAGGGAGATGTGAGCATGTTTGTACATTTATGGTTTGTAAACTGACTATACACTTTCAAATCCGTCCAGACTGAAGTAATTTGTTCCATCTGTGTCTTGAAGGTGACTAGAGGAAGCCGTGATGTGATGTGATTTGCATTAAGGAAATAAAGAGGTCTTGTTTGATGTGATTGTATGTAGATTGGGGGGTTTAGGCTGGTTCTTTCATTTTAGGGATAGGCTTGGTTTGAACCTTGGAGTTGAATGTGCTCAAGGTTTTAGCGTTGCTTGCATTCAGCCCTTTAAGGGCTTTCATGTTTGATTGAGCAGCAGATAATATGATTTGACTTTATGGAAGTAGATGCATTTGATAAAAAAAAGAGAAAGGTTATATGTCTGTGTGTGTATATGTTTGCACATGTATCAGTGAGTTTGCATTTTGATGTCTGTACATACTTGTGAAAAGAATGCGATCTTTTAGCTTTGTCTGAGGTTGATCACCTAATTTCATCAGTGATAAAGAGACATGAAGTAAAACCATTCAACTGAAGTGAAGTGAACTGTGTGGTTGAATTCCATGTTCTTTTAATCAGCTTGAGGTCACTGTTTTACTGAGTGTGATAAAATTGCATACTCTGTGGTCTTTCAGGGGAAGCTACGCAAAATGAAGGAAAAGTATAAAGATCAGGATGAAGAAGAAAGAAAGTTCAAGATGGATCTCCTTGCTGTAAGAACTAGGGTTTCTTCTTTTTTTCCTTTTGTCTTGTCATCTGTCCTTTGTTTCAGTTAAATTGCTTGATCTATGATTATTACAATTTACCATGCTACATGAAATGATGAAACAAAAAATAGCAGTGGAATGATATTTTTTTTAATACTCTTGCATGTGTAATTATTTTGCATCATGAACATGTTCTGTGTGTCTTTTGGACATCAGGAGTACAGAATAGGTGTGATTTAGACTTCTAGTATTGATCTAGTAATTTGAAAAATCCAAAGTTTTCACATTTCTTTTGACTTCATTTGGTAATGTACAAAAATGATATTTTGTTGCAGGAATGTTGCTTAAAAAGACTTGTTTGTTAAAGTGATGATAGACTTTCATTCAGTTCTGTCTGCAGATGGAATTTTGATGAAACTGTCTGAACTGACAGAGAATGGGTTTTATAGATCTGCCTTGTATCAGCTGTTGATGTCAGTGGTAGTCTTTAGAAGGTAGGTTTTATGTTTAGACATCATTTACTGCCACTTCTTTAATGAATAATTCTCGCATGCATTTACGATGCAGTCCTCGGGGCCTCAGAAAGAAGAGAAGAAGAAGAAAGGAAAGAAAGGAAAGGAAGAACAACGAACAAAGGGGGGGGCAAGCAAACTGGGCGACCACAGAGTGGCAAACATCAATCAGAATCCCGACCCAAAGTGTGGGCTGACAGTTCCAGTCTTGAAGGTTGTGTACAAAAAACTAATAATGTCTGATACAGACATGCTAGTGCTTTGAATTTCAGTGGATTTGTTTGTTGTGTTTTTCGCAGATCTCCTGTATAAAGAGGGTCCTCCCCACGCACCCTTCCCCCACACGCCCCCACAAAAACATGTTTAAAAACTGGAAAGTTTGAAAAGAAAGATAATTGAAATTTTCATGGTGGCAGATTCAGGAACACAGACTTGGCCATTTGCATTAATAGAAGAAATGGAATTGTGTGACTGGAATGTTTTGAAGACAAAAAAATCATTAAGATGGAGTAAGGTTTACCTGTCTATCCCCTGTCTGTTGCTACTCTCTTCCACCAATCATTTTCTCACATACACCTACCCCCCCCCCCCCCCCCGCCCCCCCCCTTCCTCCCGTTCTCTTTCCCTCCTTTGCTCCCTTCCCCTTCTTCCCCTGACCCCTCCTACACACCCTCTCCTCCTCCCTCCCCTTTCAGCCTCCCTCCTTTCTTCCACCTCCTGCCTATCCCCACCTACCCTCTCCCTACCCCATGACCAGTTTTGGGGACAGCTGGGGATTCTGTAAGCGCCAAACTGTGGTCTGATTTACCACCTCACTGGTTTTCAATTTTTCACTTCATTGTTGTAAATTCTTTTCATAATCAGCATGCTAAAATACTCTGATCTGAACAGGCTGCCAAGACAGGGATCCAGAAGAAAAAGTATCAGTCATTAACATTAAAATAATGAAAAGTGTATTAAACCGAGGCTATCTTTGATCTGTGCATTGTATAGTCCTCGAACACACTGGTAATTTCAATGTTATCAGAATCACAAAACTTGTTTTTCTAATCACAATAACAAAGATAAAGAAAAAGGAGGGGATGGGGGTGCAAAATAAAAAAGTATTTCAGAAGGAGGAAGCGAGTGTTGAGTATGCAACACTATCCCCAACACAGATATTTGCTCTACTCAATTTTTGTTGGCAAATGACTTCTTCCTTGGTGCGTTGGAATATTTGCAACTGTAAACATCCTAAATATATTACATCAGCTGTGTGGATGATGCCTGTTCTAACAACCCTATGAAATCAAAAGATTCACACAACCATTAACCAGTTGTTTTGCAGGCAGACTGACAGGGCTGAACACAATCCCTTGCTCCACAGTGTTTGGTCCTGTGTGCAGTGCACAGATAGAGAGAACTGATAGCATTATGATACAGAAACATACTCTTGCTCACATATGAGTAGAACTGGACAGATGAAGTATTTGTCTCAGGTGACAAAACCTGGTGACGAGAGAGAGAGAGAGAGAGAGATGTTAAATGAAGGGCTCAGGTGTTGTTTTTTTCTGTTTTATCTTTTTATGAAATTGACTGTGGAATTTGAATCTCACTTAGGTTGACTCTGTGCATGGTTGAGGCTGACTATGTGGATAGAGCCAAATGAAATAACTCGGTCATCATATCAGACCAGTGCAAACTAGCCAATTTGCTAGCACAAGCCGGATTATTTGGCATATGCAGTACTAAGAGACTTGTCTGTATATAACTTGCAGTGAACATTGATGTTTAAATTTTCTACAGTAATTGTCTTTAATGGTTTGACTGACAGAAATGTATGTTTGTTTTTTTTTTTCAAATGCAGTGAAAAATGGTGAAGAGATGGCAAGACCTGCTGGGTTTGTTAAAGAGGTATGTATGCATTAAAATGTGTGCAGATGCATGCATGATGTGGGTTTGTGTGCATGCAAATACATGTATGCATGCTTTCTATGTGTGCATGCATATGTGTGTGTGTGTGTGTGCGCTCGCGCCCGTGTGTGTGTGTGTGTGTGTGTGTGCGCGCGCGCTAGATTTGTAGTCTTAGGAGTGAGTGACCAAATGTATAATTCATAAAGATATACATCAATTGCTTCCTTTTAAAACTTTCAATATTTTATGTTACAGGGATAAATTTTTTTTTTTTTTTGTAACATGACCCAATTCATGTTGTGTTTACTTTTGGCATGACTTTAGTTAAAATAGTAACAAGTTTTCAAGGGGAAATCTCACATCACAGTTCATTAGAAGTGCCACCATTTACAGTTGTCATCAGTTCTGTCCAGGACCCTATAGGATGTCTTACACAAGGGGCTTTAGAGGAGTTAGCAATATGCAAAATTAACATCAGCTTGAAACCAAACATGTCTTGCTTTTTTTAGTATCATCTACGGTATGGAAACAGTTACCTTTTAAGAGTCAAAAGACAAGTATGTTCTGTATCTAATGACTGCATCAAACTGTTTAATCTACAAATGATCAAACTCTCACAAAGTCTAGACCTCTGTCACTGCCATCACTCAGATTGAATGAAATTGTGGTGAAATTCATTTTGCAGTAGATGTGCTCACCTCCCTAATTGCTTGCCTGCCTTAGAACAGATTGCAAGCAAACTATTTTTTTTTTTTGTTGTTGCTATTTTTCTGTTTGTCAGGAGCCTCAGGAGGGAGGATCTGATGGCGAGCAGGATGTGGTTGAGGAAGAGGGCCAGCAGATGGATGTGAGTGTCACCACCAATGGACATATCTCCATGCCATGCATATGCATACCAAACACATATAATGGAATGTGTACATGTTTTCCCCATGCATTTCTAATGCATAAAGCGGTACTGATGATATTCAGGCATATAATTATATATACAACCACACATATGCTACTGTTGTGATGTAGGGTATCGTGGAAAAATTAAGAGAATGAAGGTTTAACAACTTCAATGCTTGTGTCACTAATATGATTCTCAACTGTGCTTTTCAAAAGTGGCAACCCATGGGTAGTAGCGGTCCTAGAGGAGGGGTTCCGTATGCCTTGGGCCCACGAACACCCTCCTCTGATGCGTTCTCCCCCTCCCTCTCCCAGCCATACCTCCCAGGCCCGGTGTCAATCCCAACCAACCAACTTCTGCGCCTCTTTCCTTGCTAGGGTTTGTCACCAACCCCAACAGTACGAACTCATCCCCAGTCAACAATTCTCCTTACTGGGTATGAGATTCGACACACTCTCCATGATGGTCTCTCTGACTCCAGAGAGGTGCTCCTGTACACACCTCTGCCAGAACCCTTCCTCCCTCCTAGGGATGATGGAGTCCCTCGTCCCTCTTCCCCTAGGCAGGGTCCCCAAGCACCAACTTCGAAGGGAGTTCCGTCGTCAATGGTCTCAAACCGCCGACCGCTGGGATCAGTCCACTCCCCTGGGCCCTGGGTTTCAATGGGCCACGGACGAGTGGCTCGACCCTTCCACCCTACCTGCAGGGGTTCCCATCTCCCTTCCAACCCAACCTCTGCAACTCTACACAGATGCTTCCAACTCGGGCTGGGACGCCCACTTGGAGACCCTTCATGCCCCCGGAGTTTGGGGTTCAGAGACAGCTCATCCCCACATCAACGTCCTGAAATTGGAAGCGGTCAGGCTTGCCCTCCACTTCCAACCCCAGGTCTCTCACCGACTTGTTCTCCTGTTCTCGGACAACATTTCGGTGGCAGGGTATGTCAACAAGGAGTGGGGATGGGGGGGAGGGGCTCACTCCCTCAGTCTCTCTCTCCTAACAAAGGCCCTCCTCTGCTGGTGCCACTCGTGGGGAATACCTCTCCGTGTGAGGCACATAGTGGAACCCTCAATATCCTAGCAGACTCCCTCAGCCAGTCCAAGTCCCTCCTCCACACGGAATGGTCTCTTAGCAGGTGTGGAAACATTGGGTCAGGCTCATGAATGACCTCTTTGCCACCCTATTCAACCTATTCCAGTATATGTCTCTCCCGTTCCCAACCCCCAAGCATATACAATCGACGCTCTCGCCCCTCCCTGGTCGGGCCTCATAGCAAATGCCTTCCCTCCATTCCCAATCCTCCACAAGGTGATCAGGAAAGCAAGACTGGAAAGACCCAGGCTCATCCTCATCGCCCCATGGTGGCCGACCCAGTCCGGGCTTCTGGACCCCAAGTCTCTCTCCTATGTTCCCCCTCTCTAGCTGGGCACACATTTGGACATGCTCAGACAGCCTCGCTCAGGTCACCCCCCCACTCCAACCCCAGATGCTCCGCCTGCACGCCTGGCTTCTGTGCCAGCCCAATTGCAAACATCTGCCCCTCCCTCCCAATCGGACAGATCCCAATCTGTCCTAGACATACTCTTTGTGGCAGGGGCCTCGCTAGACCTTCAGGACTTCCTATGGTCTCTCGCAGAGCCAGCACCTAGTCTCTGTATGATTACTGTTGGGGAGATGGGTCTCCTGGTGCTCAGATAATTCTGTTCCCCACGATCATCCTTCTAATACCCAGTTAGGCAACTTTCTATTCCACCTACCCTCTTCCTAAAGCTCTCTGCTAGCTCCATTTGGGGCTACAGGTCAGCTATCTGTACTACTATTTGCCAACTCGGCGGGCCCCCCTTTTACAATAACTCCCTTCTCAGAGAGAATCTTAG